>JAAEAF010002778.1:0-156073 GCA_011037195.1 Triatoma infestans | reverse complement strand
AATCCATGTTTTTCGCGATTTTCTTTAAACTTCTCATACTACTACATACGCATTATAAGGGGGTTCATGGAGGAGAGAAATGGTCTGGTTTGAATGAACAAACAAAATATTGCTGAACACTGTATAATATATTAAGTGACATTGACTGCCTGGACTTTACACTTACAATGGTAGATTGGTGTAAAGGGTAATGACACGTTGTGACTGGCGAGTGACCTCAGTTGTATGAACTGTGTTGTATATCTATCTCCCGTCGCTGTATTTATGTAGTTGCTCCCACTCTAGTCCGAGAGAGTGGTCCTGTCATTTTGCCTCTCTTTCTCTGCTACGGATTCTCTCTTTGGATCCTATTGAACACATATAAATACCTATCACTTTTATATGAAATATTTTCTCCGGGAAAATTGATTTTTTTTTTTGGCGTTCTAGGGGGAAATCACTTCAGCACAATGTATGGTTCTACCACTTATATAATATTAATGTACATTAATTAGATTAGATTTTGTTTTTTTTACTATCTTGCGATTTTCTCAAAAAATGGCTCCGATGATTTTCTTCAAACTGTTAAATCAACTACACATACAAAGAGCTACAACTTTTATTTGAAATATTTCTCCGGAAAAATTCATTTAAGGGCACTTTTGGGGGAGGGGTGGGATTACGGCTTCCTCTAAAGTGCCTTCTAAATAATGTTAATTAGAATTAAATATGTTGTTGAAATTCCGAGTTTGAAAAAATCGGATGACCGGAAATGCGTTTACTTTACCACTTTACTAAATGATTTTTTTTTCACTTTTTCGCGATTGTTTTCAAAAAGAGCTCCGACGATTTTCTTGAAACTTCTTATATAAACTACACATACAAAGAGCTACACTTTTATTTTAAGGGCACCTTTGGTGGGGAGGGTTGGGATTATGTTTTTCTCTAAAGTGCTATCATAGTGGATTGTACAATTCCTACCATCCAAACAAAATTAATTAGAAATAAATAAATTCGCCAAAATTCCGAGTTTCAGGAAAATTAGTATACCGGAAGTGCGCTTTTGCTGAATAGTTTTTTTCAGTTTTTCGACGAATTTTATTCAATCTGGTTACACTAACTACAAAATTTGTCAATTACAATTTTGAGAACTCGAGTAAGAGAATTTTGTGTGAGTGTTTCACACCAGATTTTTTTATTATATAATTCTATTAACAATAAGAGAAATTTATAAATATTGACCTCTTTGAATAAAAGTACAATGAAATTCTAACTCTCAGCATAAATTCAAGATTTTAAATCGATTTCCAAATAACTGTAAACTTTAACGAAATATATGATTGGTTGAGACAAGATTGCAAATTCTAAGGTCACTCGTATACAAAGGAACAAAACCACATTTCTGGATTAGGTAACTTAAAGAGCAAAAAAAATATCTGGTTTGAAACACTCACACGACTTTGTCTTACCGCACTTTACAAAAATTGTAATTTACAAAATTTTATAGTTAGTACGAGGATCATTCAATAAGTAACGAGACAAATCAGTTGTAGTTTAAAAACGATTTATTTAAATCAATACAAAACTTTGGCTACTTTTCAAACATACTCCCCCAGCAACATTTATACACTTGTCCCATCGTTCTTCTAATTTGTGTATGACTCTGGCATAAAATTCTTTCGGTTGATCTCGAAGCCACTTTTTGCACCTGATTTTTAACTTCCTTCATTGGATTGAAAATGTTTCCCACGTAGAAGCCTCTTTAAGGGGTCCCACACAAATGGAAGTAAAGAGGCGAGGTTGGGGCTGTAGGAGGGATGTGGTAGGATCTCCCATCCCATTTTCTTTGTGGCCGTCCGTAA
The DNA here is from genome assembly GCA_011037195.1 of Triatoma infestans. Taxonomy (NCBI): domain Eukaryota; kingdom Metazoa; phylum Arthropoda; class Insecta; order Hemiptera; family Reduviidae; genus Triatoma; species Triatoma infestans. The sequence continues at coordinate 154,232 of JAAEAF010002778.1, read as the reverse complement.
GTTGTCTTGGAACCCAATAGTAAGACGCATGTTGCCCTGAATTAACGACGCGTTAATGCAAGATTCGAGGGAGTAAGTTACAACTTCAACCGATCCTCCATTTCGTTCCTCGTAACAAACACTTAACACGGCCACTTAGTAAACTGTTCTACCCTTTGTAAACGTTCGAACGGTTCAAAACAATTATTCCCGTATACACTTGCAACATTCTTTCGTGGATTTCACTACCTTTGATACCCTCTGCAACTAATAATCTAATCAGTGAGCGTTGTTCTTCCAAGGTCGCAATGCTCGAACGGACTCGCCATTGTTAACTGAATACATTTGAGGTTATGCTTACCAAATCACTGTCAAACAGCTGATGAGAAACTAAGTACAGGGGTACCAACTTGATGCACTTGAAGCAAACCGTTTCTAAGCTACTCGTTACTTAAATCGGGAAAACTGAAAAAAAACTGTTCAGTAAAAACGCCACTTACGGTTTATTAATTTTTCTTAAAACTTGGAATTTTGACAATCTATTTATTTTTAATTAATTTTGTTTAGATGGTAGAATTGTATAATCAAGTGTGTGTGGTAGCACTTTGGAAGCAAACATATCCTCACCCCACCCCCTAGAAACCAAGTTAAATCATTTTACCCGGAGAAATCTTTCGAATAAAGTTGTAGCTCTATATATGTGTACTTCAAATATATGTTTTATAAAAAATTGTTGGATCCGTTTTTAGAGAAAATAGCAGAAAACTGAAAAATACTTTTTCAGTAAAAACCGCACTTCCGGTCATCTGATTTTCTTCAAACTCAGTATTTCAACAACATATTTAATTCTAATTAACATTATTTAGATGATAGAATTGTGTAATAAACTGAAATAGCACTTTAGAGGACAACCTAATCACAACACTCCCCCAAAAGTGACCTTAAATAAATTTACAGAGAAATGTTTCAAACAAAAGTTGTAAATCTTTGTGTGTGTGTAGTTGATATACCAAGTTTCAACGAAATCGTTGTAGTGATTTTTGAGAAAATCGCAAAAAAGAGAAGAAAAAAACATTCAGTAAAGTGGTACTTCCGGTTGAGGACTTTTAACAGATAACCTACTGTCAGATCCCTTAGTGATACATAAATGTTTCAAATAAAAGTGATTAGGTAATTATGGTTGCAGGAATAGTATACGAAGTTTCAAGAAATTCGTTCCAACCGTTGTTTTCCAGAAAATTTCGAAAAATTGAAACCATTCAGTAAACCACACTTCCGGTTGTTTGAATTTTTGCCAGAAATACTCCGTGTCTGTTGCGTGTAAGCGTAAGTAAATGGAATACCAAGTTTGAGGTTCCTGTGAGATATACACACATACATGCCTATCACTTTTATTTGTAACATTTTTCTGTTACAATTATTATTATTTGGGGGGGGGGGTACTTCTGTAGTATCTGATATGTTAAAAATTCAAAATACGTTGTTTTTGTTCAATATTATTGGGCTCTCTACAATGTAATCATTCTTCTAACCTGCCTCTGTTGATAAGTTGGCGCACTAGAGTACGAAATAGTTGGCTCGAATAAAAGTCGTAGTAGCTCTTTTGAATGTGTAGTTGATATCTGAAGTTTAAAGAAAATCGTTGGAGCATTTTTGAGAAAATAAAAAAAAACGAAAAAAGAAGAAAAAAAAACGATTCAGAAAGTCGCACACTTCCGGTTGTTAGATTTTTGCCCGAGAAGAAGTATGGCTATTGTTATCAGAATTACGAAATTCCAAGTTTTTATCACCGGAAATATACGTTTTTGTTTAGAAACATTTTCCCCGAGGAAAATTTTGTTTGGTGGGTTGGTAACACTTTTGCTTTCCTCTAAGCTACCACCTCTGTATTTTCTATGGTTTTAATGTTTATTTATATTAATATATATTACCAAGTCTTGCTAGAATTCCAAATATGAAAGAAGAAAATTGGTTAACCGGAAGTGTGTTATTTTTCAAAGTTTATTTGGAGGTTGGATAATATTATTGGAGCGATCTTCTGGACAATTATGTAACCATTTCTATTATACCTGACTTGCCTGCGTTTCTTTGTTAGGTTGGCACGTCTCCCCCCCCCCAGCCACCAAATTTAGTTAGGGCATATTTTTCAAGTTTAAACATAAATTTATAATCATTTGGGATATACTGTTATTAAGAAGAATAAAAAGAGAAAATCGTAAGAATATTAAAAAATAAATGATTTATTAAAATAAACTGTTGTGACAATTAAACAAAAAAAAAAGAAAGAAAAATTTAAATTTATAAATTAAATAAAAAAAAAAAAATGTGCTAGTGTAAAAGTAAATGATACATTACTTAGGAAACAAATATAACGGAGCTAAATTATAAACGATAGGAAAAGAACGCATACAGGCTTCCGGTTCAGAGCAGTGTGTGTCCTTGAGCGAACAATCTCCCCACCCGCGGGGCCCACAGTCATACCATATCCTCTTTCCAAACTATTTTACGTCCATCGTTCCTTGTTGTCTACTACTGCTCCTATATACTACTTCATAAAACTTTTAACATTATTTCCTCTTTTAGATTTTACAAAACTTCTTATATATTTTCGCTTATATCTTGGTTAATATTAATTCTATGATAAAAATTTATTAAAACAAAATTGTAGACAATCAAATTTACTACAATTCATGTTCTGTGTAGTTTTTATCTTCCTAAGGGAGATAATTAGGAAAAACCAAGTTACTTTCAGGAAACTCAACACATTTTAGCTCATATCTTGGTTAATATTAATCCTACGGTAAAACTGTATATAAACCAAATTTTAGAGAATTGTATTTACTACAATTTATGTTATCTATAGTTATGAGTGTGTAAATTGAATTTGCTCTGTGCAATTCTCTGTTATCACACTGTCTGCAAAACGCATCCTGAAGATGGGCAAACGCCCGAAATCGGTCGATGACCACAAAATGAAGCAGGCTACCACGGAAAATGTCTCTGATGCTTTCCAGCTCTGCGGATCCAACCACCACAACAACTACTAACATATTTTAGCTCATATCTTGGTTAATATTAATCCTATGACAAAACTGTACATAAACAAAATTGTAGAGAATTAAATTTCCTACAATTTATGTTATGCGTAGTTTTTAGCTAGGACTACTCCTAAGGGAGATAATAAGGGAAAAACCAAGTCAACTATAGTCAATACATACTAGCAATTTTTACCACATTACGTCTAAATATATGTTATCCTTATAACCTTATAAGCTTATTTAGGATTCCGTTTCAGAAACGTGAAGATGTCAACTAATTCCTGTTTTCTATTACTCCACTAATTCAATTCTAAATTCCAACTATTACCAATATTTAGTATTATTCTATGGCACTGTGATTTTGGCAATGCCTTTAATACAAACACGCAGGCAAAACAAACAAAACATAGACAAAATAAATAAAAAATGAAAACAATAACATGAAAAAAAAAGATTATTTGTAAACACATAACCTGTCAAAGTAACATACTAGGAAATCCCAACGAGTACTTAAGTGGGGAATAACCCAAATTGATGGTTATATTAAATCATATTTTATACAATTAGAAATAATCCTATCAAAATATTATATAGAACATTTGTAGTAAATTCAATTTTCTACAATATTGTTTATTTACAGTTTTATCGTAGATTGAATATTAACCAAGATATGCGGCAAAATGTGTTAAGGGTTCTGAGAAGGTAGCTTGGAAATATATGTTTTCATTTAAATTATCTCCCTTAGGAGTAGTCCTGGCAAAAACTACAAGAACATAAATTGTAGTAAATTTAATTCTCTACAAAATTTAATTATAGTAAATTGTAGTAAATTTAATTCTGTTAATATACAAACTGCCCTTCACTCCCCGGAAAACCCTAAGGAGAGTAAGTAAAATATTTAAAATTAAAAAAAAAAATAACGTGTCCCGTTTTTTTTAATGAAAATATTAAACACCAACAAAAGCGACATGCAAAAAATTAATATATAAAAAGAATTCTATAGGAAATAAAAGCAGTACTGGAACCCTTGAACTATTCCGAGGTCGTACGCCCCACTGCCTCACCAAAAAAAAACAACGAAGTGAAAAAAAATTCTTAGAAGTTCCTCCATTGTTACATAATAGGTGAAAAAATAAAATTTATTCTTTTTAAATACAATTAATATATTAAAAACAGTTAACTGTCAATTTGTTAAAAAATAAATATATATATATATTTATGCCAAATGAGGAAGTTAGAAAAACTTTAAGAAATGAGAATAAATAGAAGACGAAAGAATGTGTGGTTGCAATTCTTCATTTCCGCATCAAATCACTTCCTACAACCATAACTTCTACAATTTATGTTTTGTGTAAGTTTCGATTCTGGCAAATTTTCGAACTGAATATTTCATTATAATATGTATATAGACATATATAAATCCCAGGAAGTTTAAACATTACATTACATACAGGTAACTATACTATGGAATAAATAATACGACATCGAAGGTTTCTAATAAATATCTGTTAACCGGAAGCAAGATTTTTACGCATTAATTGTCTTTGCTTGTTTTTCTTATTCTAATTAATTTCTTTGTTATTATAAGGAAATATTGCGAGTGTATCCAATTTTCGATATCGAGTTTTCTTTGACGTCCCCCTAAGTCGGTTTTTTTCTTTAAACTTAATATGGGGTAAGAAGTTTGTTTTTTTCTTTTTTTCATAAAAATTTAAATTGTTACTTAAATCTGTGTAATCTGCAGTAAGAGAACGCCGTGTGAGTGTTTCACAACAGAATTTTTAAATTCATTTTGTGTATGTGTTCTCTCGTTACAGACAACACTGTACATTACCGCACAGTGAGATGTAAGAGGCTCCTGGAAAGAGAAAAAATCTAAGGGCAGCAGCTGGAATTGAAACTGGGACCTCTGTGTTGCTAGTCCAGTGCGCTAACCACTGAGCTAATTCCTTCCCTTTTACTGCATATTACTACTGTATTATATGTCTAATAATTTTTTTGTGGAAATCTATTTTTGATAAGATCTCGGTTTATGAAAAAATCTAGTGTAAAAACACTCACACGATTTTCTCTTACCTCTAATTAATACAATTTAATCAGAGAAATTTTCTTTAAAATTAACAGCGTTACAAAATTTTTAATTAGGCTGGTCATAATAAAAATGATGCCTCTATGTGAAAATCCAACAAATCTTTAACAAAATTAAACTTTTTAAACTAACTGAGAGACCCCTGAGTACCCCACTAAAAATTAATTTAAAAAAAAATATATATATATATTTCAAATAAAAGTGATACGTTTATATTATGTAGCAAACATTCCAAGTTTAAAGGATCGTTGTAACTCAAAAACCAATTATATAAAACAGCACTTCCGGTTAATAGATTTTCTTCAAATTTGGAACTCTATCAATGCTTATAATTTTTTACATGCCTCTTACTCCCTAGTAAGAGGAAGTATTTGTAATCGTGATCAAATTTTCGATATCAAATTTTTCGACACTGGAATTATCCGTTTTGAGGTTACCTGAATCCCAAAAAAATGTTCTTTTTTTTATTATATTTTTGCGGGGTTTTTAGGGAAAAGGTATAGTCTTTTGCTTGCTTTTAATGTACGACTTCAGTAGAATATATGGTACTACCATCCATATTAATATAAATTCAAAATCTGGTGCGAAACACACACAACATTTTCTTACTGTAGTTTACAGAATTTTCGTCGAATTAAAATTCGTCCATGATTTTATGAAAAAAAAAGAAGCAAAAACCAAAAAACCTGTTCAGTAAAAATGCCACTTCCGTTTATTAATTTTTCTTGAGACTCTGAAATTTTAGCAATCTATTTATTTCTAATTAATTCTGTTTAGATGGTAGAATTGTATCTAATCAACTTATGATAGCACTTTAGTGGAAAACATAATCCTAACCCCTCCCCCAAAAAGTACGTACCTACTAACCATGGTAGGTAGTAGAGTAGTGATTATATTTTCGCCCGGTAGAGCGCACCAAATAAATACTGAACCAACTGCATAAATCGGCTAACCGGAGTGCAAGTTTACAGAATCCAGCTGCTGCTCTTAGATCTTCTCTTCCTAGGAGTCCCACAGCTCACTGTCCGGTGGTAGGCAGTGTTGTCTGTAGCTACATAACACTGCTCGGAGGCCGGCAGTGCACTGAGAAGGCTCCGTGGGGCACAATAGATCTTTCAGGTCGCAGTACAATAATTCCCTATAACAATCTAGTCTTTAGTTACTGGAAATATCTATTTTTAAGGTCCTCTAAGTCTAAAAAAAGTGGTTTTTAGCTATTGGTCTGCGAGGAGGAGAAGGGGGCAGCAGATCTCAAAAAACGGAAAACTCGCAGAATGTTCAAACTTAATATTACGTTAAAGTGCTTCCCAAGAGAGACAAGAGAAGCTTTTCGTAAAAAATCGTTCAGCCGGAAGAGGCCACTCTACTGAATGGTTTTTTTTTTCCAGTTTTTTGTGATTTTCTCAAAAATGGCTCCGACGATTTTCTTTAAACTTAGTATATCAACTGCACATATAAAGGGCTACAACTTTTATTTGAAACATTTCTCCGGTTAAAGTCATTTAAGGGGGGCTTTTAGGGAAGAGGTGGCATTAGGTTTTCCTCTAAAGTGCTATTTCAATTTATTACACGAATTCTATCACCTAAATAATATTAATTAGAATTGAATATGTTATTGGAATTCCCGAGTTTGAAGTAAAACAGATGACCGGAAGTGCGTTATTACTGAAAAGTATTTTTCAATCTTTTGCTAATTTTCTCTAAAACGGCTCCAACGGTATTTCTTTAAACTAAGTATGTGAACTACACATATAAAGAGCTACAACTTTTATTAGTAACATTTCTCCAGGTAAACTCATTTAAGCAGTCTTTTAGGGGTAGGGGTGGGGTTTATGTTTACCTCTAAAAAGCTAGTCATGGTTAATTATACAATTTCTACCATCTAGACATAAAATTAATTAGAAATAAATAGATTACGAAAATTACCTAATTCCAAGAATTTCCCCTATAAAAACAATCGACGAATTTCATTAAATTTGTGTTTATAGTAAACTATAAAATTTAATTACGTAGTTACAATTTTATAAACTGCATTAAAAAATTTAAACTTTTGGAAAAATGTTTCGAATAAAAGCGATACGTTTCTATCTATGCAGCAAGCATTTTAAGTTTAAAGACAAATCGATGTAACGATTTTCAAGAAAATTCCCACAAAAAACTAAAAAACCTATTTTGTAAAGATGCACTTCCGGAACACCTTATATAGGACGAGTATTATACTGAAATTCACATTAAAAACTTTTACTTTCTCCTACTCCTAGTAGATTAGATTCTGTGGGGGAACTGGCTCTTCAGCCTGCGCCAACGCGACCCCCAAGGGTCTACTGTAGCACCCCCTAAGTTGGAGACCCCTTTCCAGCCCTATCCTTTAGTTGAACTTTGGAGTTTGTAACTTTGGGGAGGCTCCTAGGTGGTCGGTTAAGAGCACATTCCATCAGAGCACCCTCTCGAGTCTTGTCTGCCTTAATAGAGAGGGGCCCCTGACTGAGGCTTGCAGGCGGCAGCTTCTCCTCTCCAAAAAGGCGATTTCTCGCACTGAAACGTCCAGTGCTGTTTCCTCTTCTTCCTGACAAAACTTACACAGGCTAGATTCTGTGGGGGAACTGGCTCTTCAGCCTGCGCCAACGCGACCCCCAAGGGTCTACTGTAGCACCCCCTAAGTTGGAGACCCCTTTCCAGCCCTATCCTTTAGTTGAACTTTGGAGTTTGTAACTTTGGGGAGGCTCCTAGGTGGTCGGTTAAGAGCACATTCCATCAGAGCACCCTCTCGAGTCTTGTCTGCCTTAATAGAGAGGGGCCCCTGACTGAGGCTTGCAGGCGGCAGCTTCTCCTCTCCAAAAAGGCGATTTCTCGCACTGAAACGTCCAGTGCTGTTTCCTCTTCTTCCTGACAAAACTTACACAGGCTATCCGTTGCCAGGCCTAATGCGATGATGTGCTTATTAAGTGTACAATGGGCAGTGAGAACGCCAACTGCTATCCTTATGGCCACCCGGCCCCTAATTGGAGTTGTTCTGCAGTTAGCCTGGGCGAGTAGCTATGAATGAACGTTTTCGCCTGCCTTTGGCCTGGAGTTTTAGCCCACCATTCACTTGATCGATCGTGCATCCCTAATGGATCCACTACTGAGTCATCTTGTGACGCCGCAGAACGGTTCAGGCCCGATAAGGGTTCCGATAGAACTCTCCCGAGCCAAACGATCTGCTGCCTCATTGCCTCTGTGACCCGAATGCCCAGGTACCCAAACCAGGAAAACCTTATTATGGCTACTGATTTCCCTAGGCAATGCACCTAGGCACCTAGGCAATGAGCTGATCATTGCCAGCACACCAGCCTTGAGCTGATCTCCCACGAGTCAATTGCCGCAGGGCAGCCTGGCTATCCGAATAAATGACGATACTCCTAGTAAGAGGAAGTATTTTAATCGTGTCAAATTTTCGATAGCGAGTTTTTACCGGAAATATCCGTTTTGAAGTCCCCTAAGTTCAAGGAAGTGGGTTTTTAGCAAATGGTCTCTGTGTGCGTGTGTATGTACGTGAACAGTATAGCTCGAAAACGAATAAAATCAGGGAAAGTTCAAACTTGATATTATTCCGTTTAGGTATCGCCATGGGGATCCGGACAGTACGTTATCTGTCAAAATCCCTCAACCGGAAGTACCACATTACTGAATCATTTTTTTTTTAGTATTTTTTTTTTGAACATTGTTATATCAACTACACATACAAAGAACTACAATTTTTATTTGAAATATTTCATCGGGTAAACTAAGCGGACTTTTGGTGAGGAGAGGGGTAGGGTTATGTTTGCCTCTAAAGTGCTATCTTTAGTTGATTATACAATTCTACCAACTTAAACAAAAAATTAATGAGGAATAAAAAATAAATTGTCAAAATTCTGAAGTAAGAAAATCAATAAACCGGAAGTGTGTTTTTACTGAACATTTTTTTTTTTTCAGTTTTCGCGATTTTCTCCTGTCAATTCAAATTTTTGAAAATGGTGTGGAGTAAGAGAAAGTTGTGTGAGTGTGTGAAACTACATCAGATTTTGATTTTTTCGTAATCTAGTGAACCACCAAAACATATATTTCTAACAAAATTTTGACACAATCCCCCCCCCCCAATATACTTCCGGTTACGACAGTATTTTTAAGATAATGCCATCTCTAAACTAATTTTTTTGTTTGTTTAAAAAAATAAAAAATAAATAAAAACAAAAAACAAAAACAAAATTTGAATTGTTTGCATACGTAAATTAATCAAAAAAATTTAAAATATTCTAGTGGCGGATAATAACGGCACTCTGACCCACAAGGAAGTCGATAGACTTCCGGCCTTCACTCTACAGATCCGTCCTTGAATTAGTCTATACCCCCACCTAGCAGTGTTTGTAAGTTAATAATAAAATAAATAAATATTATTAATAATAATAAGAGATAATTTAATAATATTAAATTTAATTATTCCTTCATTTATTTTTAAAAATAAAATCTCTAGCGCCACCTACACCATGTTATCTCAGCGGAGAATTTAATTAAATTAAATTCTTCCTAGGAGGGAGGGCGAATCTGGTGCGAAACACTGACAATCAAAGAAAATTTTTCTTTCAAAATTGAGTTAGGCATGGTCATAACCACGGTGGTGGGGGATTTCAATTGTATACCTGAGCAGCCTTATCTGGGGGAACGCTCTATATCAAAATTAAGAAAGGCTTGTGTTTAATTTATTTTTAAACTTTTAATACTCCTATTCAATCAATTGTTTTTATTTTGTTTAGAAAATCCCACTTCCGGTTAACCACTTTATATCAAATGTGGAATTCTACTAGGGCAATGTGAATAGTTCTCGGCCTAGCCCAATAGATGGCACTGCTACAAATGAAATTACTGTTTTATTATGTTGGTGTAACTTGTTGCAAAAGTAAATACCAAATGTGAAATTTAGCAGACAAATAGTTTTGTTTTATCACGGTTGTTTAAAGTAAGCGTGTTGTGTGTATTTTTGACAAAATAATTAAACTTGGACTACCGTTCCGTCACAAATTTCTTCATTTTGAATGGTTTATCGCCAACAGAAATTCATCCAAAGTTGGTGAAAGTGTATAAAAAAGTTTTCTTGCGCCTTTGTTATCAACAGTAAAAAAAAATGGGGCAGCTGAGTTTTAAACGTGGTCCGTACATTGATTGAAGATGAACCAAGACGTAAAGGAAGGCCAAAAACAAGCTTTGTAGCAAGATGTATGCTACATTTGTTAAATGCTGATCACAAAACAAATGAGGAATCAAGTTTCTTAGCAATGTTTGTACCATTTTAAGAAGAATCCAACCGATTTTCTGTGCCCATTTGTTACGATGGATGAAACGTAAGTTCACCACTTTACATCTGAGTCAAAACAACAGTCCACTGAGTCCGAAAAAACCACTTCGGTGCATCGGCTAGAAAGGTTTATGGTTAGTGTTTTTTGAGGGGATTCCAAAGGGATTCTTTTAATTGACTACCTGTCAAAGGGTCAAACAATTAATGGGGGAATACTATGCACCACTTTCTTGACCAGCTAGATGAAAAAATTGACGAGAAAATACCTGGTTTGATTAAAAATTTTGTAGTAATGATTGATTGCCACTACGTTTCAAACACTTCACGTGTTCATTTCCAAGAGGTGTGGGCATGATTAGTACTTACATCTGAATATTTTATTTTATTTTATTTTTTTTTTAAATTTTTTCAGTTTTTACTTTCTCTGGCTAAATAATAGGAAGTACTGTGATTGTACCAGATTTTCGAAATTCGCTGAATAACTTACCGGAAATACACGTTTTGAGGTCTCCTGAATACATAAAAAGTGGTTTTTAGAAAAATGTTCTGTATGTAATCTGTATATGTGAACAGAATATCTCAAAAAATGAATAAGTTTCAGGAAGCTTAAACTTGGTGTTCCCGTTTTGGTACTACCACCACATCAGAAACACGAAGATTTCGGGACAAAACCATCAACCGGTAGTGCCACATTACTGAAAGGCCTTTTTTTTGTGATTTTCTCAAAAATGGTTCCAACGATTTTCTATAAACATCATATATCAATTACACGTATGTAATAGGATCCAAAGAGAGGGATCCATAGCAAAGAGAGAGAGAGAGAGAGAGACAGAAATGACAGGACCACTCTCTCGGACTAGAGTGGGAAAACTGCTTAAATACAGCGAAGGGAGAGTATTCACGGGGTCTTATAGCAGAGTTCATACAGCAGTCACTACGCGTCATCAACCTTTCTCTTTCCCTCTCACTACTATATTTTTTAGTGTAAAGCCCAGACAGTCAGTGTTGCTTTTATATTATACAGTGTTCAACTTCACTTCTAGTTTGTTCATTCAAACCAAACCATTTTCTCTCCTTCATCATACCTATTATACACACAAAGAGCTACACCTTTTATTTGAAATATTTCTCCGGGAAAATTCATTTAAGGGCACTTTTAGGGGAGAGGTGGAGGTTATGGTTTCCTCTAGAGCGCTATTTCCATTTATTATACAATTCTATCATCTAAATAATATTAATTAGAACTAAATATATCGCCAAAATTCCGGATCTGAAGAAAATCGGTTAACCAGAAGTGGGTTTTTACTGAACAGTTTTTTCCATAAAAACACCCGTTTCTTTAAATTTGCTATACGAGTACTAACTATGAATACGGGAAGGGGGGACCTATAAGTTTTGTTGAAAACTTTTTTGCTCCGAGATAGTTTATTTAAAGAAGTTTAGGAAGGAGAGTGACCTTCTTAAACAAGTCGTTTTATTAAATTTAAATTCTTCCATTGATATAAAATTGAAGACAAAAATTCTAAATGAAGAGAATTATATATCTGTTGACTGCAGCAAGAGAGAAGCTCTCTAAACTTTGTATTTCTTTGTGTCTACACACATAAATACCTATCACTTTTATATGAAACATTTTCCGGGGAAAATTGACTTTTTGGGGGATTGTGGGGGGGGAGGAAACAGTAACATTAAGCTTACCTATAAAGTACCATCACAATATAATGTATGGTCCTTGGGAAGATTTTCAAGATTTACCTGATAATTATCTCCGGTGTTACATACGATCGGTTCCCGAATGGATGGTAGATCTGGGGGCTGCGGTCTTCTTTGAGACGAAAGACCACTTTGGCAGTGAACGGACCTCCCAGGCTGAGGTTTATGCTATTCTTTTATTGTATTTTGGACAAGAGGGTGTGCAACACCCTCTTAAAAGGTGTTTGTATCTTCTGGAATAGTCAGGCTGCGTTAAAGGCGCTGAATTCATGTGTCTTCACGTCCAGGTTTGTACTGGAATGTTCTAAAAGACTGGAAGAGCTTTCTTCTTTAAAAGATGTACTTTCAAGACCTGGGTACCAGGTCATATGAAAATCTTTGGAACTGAGGACGTGGATAGGTTTGCCAAAAATAGGCACCTCTCTCTCCCTTTCATTGGCCCCCGAGCATGTGGTTGGTGTGTCTTCAGGCAACTTGTCTGTCAAGCTTCCAGTCAAAGACAGCTTTACAACAGCATTCATCCCTATGATGTTCATCTTTCACGGGGGGACGCTGTGCCTTTCAAGGACCTCCTTCAGGTATCTGGTTGGTTTCCTAACTGGGCACTGCGGCTTCTTTAAGGAGACACTCTATACAATGGGGGCTCATGCTGGACCCGTTCTACAAAGGTTTTTAAGATGGAGGACGAGGAAACACCCATACATCTCATGACGGATTGTTTGGGCTGTGAGGAGACTAGGTTCAGGACCTTTGGCCGGAACAGGATGTCGGTGGAAGAGCTTAGGTTATGTTCTTCTAAGGTTATAGTCTGATTTGTTCGGCCTGTGGTATATATAACTTAGGTGGGTCGGACTTTTGTCCCAGACCCGGTCGGTAGTTGTTATTCATTTGGGGTAACTGTATGGACCCATGGAGGCACTGGATAGCACCCTTCTCTCTTTTGAATAATAATAAGACCCATCAGGGAAGGGAATACATAGCAAATGGGGGCGGGTGTTGGTGTAGTGGTTATGAGCGTGGACTTGTAAGTGGGAGGACCCCAGTTCGAGTCCAGCGTATAAATATTTGTTTAAAAAATGTTAATAGTAAAGTAGGTGCTTCCGCCCCCGTCCACGACACCTAATTTGGTAGTTAGACGTTAAGCCCGCCTGAAAAAATAGGCATTACTTTACTTTTTTTTTTACTTTACTTTACATAGCAAATGTTAGTATTAGGGAATACAAATGGTTAGTGTACTGGACTCCCACGCGGAAGACCCGGGTTCGAGTCCAGCTGTGCTGCCGTTGGATTTTTTCTTCCTAGGAGCCTCTACAGCTTACTACCCGGTGATGGACAGTGTTGTCTGTGACGAGAGAACACTGTCCGGAGGCCGGCAGTGCACTCAGATGGCACCGGACCCGCCTTGAAGTATATTAAAAAAAATATGGTGTGAAACACTCCCACAACTTTCTCTTATCCAGTTCTCAAAATTATAATGACAAATTTTATAGTTTGTGTACCAAATTTAATGAAATTCGTCGAAAACTGAAAAAACTATTCAGTAAAAGCGCACTGCCGGTATACTAATTTTAATGTAACTCGGAATTTTGGCCACCTATTTATTACTAATTAACTCTGTTTGGTTGATAGAATTGTATAATCAACTATGATAGCACTTTAGAGAAAAACATAACCCCACCCCTCCCCTAAAAATGCCCTTAAATGAATTCTCCCAGAGAAATAATTTAAATAATAGTTGTAGATCTTTGTATGTGTAGTTTATATACGAAGTTTCAAGAAAATCGTCTGAACCATTTTTGAGAAAATTGCGAAAAAGTGAAAAAATATTTAGTAAAGTGGTAAGTAAACGCACTTCCGGTTATCGGTTTTTTCAAATTCGGAATTTCAACAACTTATTCAATTCTAATTAACATTATTTAGATGACAGAATTGTCTATGAACTGAAATAGCACTTTATGGAAATCTAACCCCACCCCTCCCCCCTAAAACGGCCCTTAAATGAATTTTTCCAGAGAAATGTTTCAGATAAAAGTTGTAACTCTTTGTATGTGGAGTTGATATTGCAAGTTTTTGAGAAAAACGCAAAAAAGTAATAAAAAAAACTAGTAAAGTGGTACTTCCGGTTGAGGAATTTGGACAGATAACGTACTGTCAGATCCCATGGTGATATCCAAACGGAATATCATGTTTCAAGTTTCTACGATTTTTTCTTTTTGAGCTATGCTTTTCACACACACACACACACACACACACACACCATTTGCTAAAAACCCTTTTTTTGACTCAGGGGACCTCAAAACGGATATTTCCGGTGAAAATTCGATATCGAAAAGTTGACTATTACATTACTTCCCTAGGAGTAAGAGAAAGTAATAATAATAAAAAAAAATTGCCATCTTAAGAAATTTAGCGATTCTGTCGTATATATTATTAATAAGAATTCAATACTACGCTAGAATTTTGAATTTAAAGAAAATCAGTTTATATAAATGTGTTTATATAAATGTGAAAGTTTGTAAATAAGCAATAACCAACCACATAAATGAATCATAAAATTATATAAATTCATTGTAAGACAAAGTCATGTGAGACAGTTTTACACCCAGAAGATGGAAAAATATGGTTCAGAAAAATGTATTTTTACAGCGATGTTAGGAAGTAGGCAAACAACAGTAGGAAGTTTAGAATTTGTTACCGTAGTTTTCGTAGAGGAGGGGATTGGATGGTTTGAGTTATTGTGTGTTGGAGTTGTGTGTGTGTGATGGTTAGTCCCAAGGAGTGTTTGAAGTAGAAAATATAAGGCGAGCACAAACCGCTCGGCTGGTATGTAACTTCTCGTGTTATGTGTGTCTGTGTATGTATGTATAATATGTGTATGTAAGCGTACACTTCCTAGAAGCGTCAACCTCCCGCCAAGGCGGGACACAACACAATCCCCCACTACACCAACTGTTGCACACACACACACAAAACTCCCACTTCTGCCCCACTATCTCACAAACTACTTATTACTCTCTTCAAACAATATTATACAATAATTCTAGCACAGTGATATGTGCTGTCTGCACTGGCTGGCTAGTAGTGCCACTATATACAATACTTCCGTGCAGCCTATCATTTTTAGGAAAAATAAAATCGGAACTTTCTCTTACTCCTCCTTGTTAACACTTTTGTTATATATGTCACAAAAATTTGCTATAAATTATAAATTTTTCCTCATATACGTCATAACAGGTGGTCGTACTGGTGGGGAGAAAGGGATAAATGCCAACCTACCAATCGAGAGAGGTATAAAATCATCAAAAGCACGCACAAATCATCTGGGAATTACCGCAAGGAAAACAAAGTAATACAATACAGATTTCCTTATACTATCTAACAATTTGGGTAACACATGGACTTACTAAGTCTACTAAGTAGCTTATAAGTTCTCAGAAACAAACTCAAAACTTTAGATCTTTTTTTTTATGGTATTGTTTAATTCTTAAGAATACAAAAAAATTCATGGGAAAACCCTCTCACAATATTTCGCTGATATCTTGTTTAATATTAATCCTATGATAAAACTGTATGTAAACAAAATTGTAGAGAATTAAATTTACTTAAGTTTAATAGTTTTAAACTTGATAATTTCTCCAATTACTAACCACTGCATCTGACATGAAAATTGCGGGTAAAATCCATCAACCGGAAATGCGACTGAACTGAATGTTTTTTACTTTTCAGTTTTTCGTGATTTTCTTGAAAACGGCTCCAACGTTTGTCTTGAAACTTCGTATACTAACTGCACAGTGCGCTCTACCGGGCTAGAATATAATCATTTCTCGGCCTACCAAGGTAAGACTTATCCCCCACCCCCACCATCTTCACTGTATTTACTTTGGAATAAATATGTAAAATTTGAAATTTAAAAAAAAACTGCCATTTTATTTATAATTGTAGAAAAAAAAAAAACAGAAGTAAAAGGAAGTATCAACAGTCTGGTGTGAGTGTTTCAAACCAGATTTTTTTTCCCGTGAATTGCTCACAACATTCGTATTATAAAAAATTATAAAAACCCACATAGAATTCTGCATTCTTTATTTATTTATTTATTTATTTATTTATTTTGTGTGTGTGTGTGTGTGTGTGTGTGTGCCCAGTTTCATTCTATCCTGGGGACAGCCCCGTACAGTACCGTTTCTCATACAGTACCACATCTTTTCATATACCTTAACAAAAAAAGATTATTCTACCTGTAAGAGAAATAAGGGATACTGGCAGATGTTTCAGAACACTGGCTATAGGAATAACCCTGAGTATAAACCAACGTTAACTGTAAAAATACAAATTACTTAACAACCTTCAAAGATAATATATTTCGAATACTTTAACAAATACTGTAATTCCATAAGATTAAAATTAATCAAGATATGAGGCAAAATATGTAAACAGTTCCGTGAAGCTCCTTTGTTTTTCCCTTATTATCTCCCTTAGGAGTGTAGTCCTGGCTAAAAACTGTACATAATATAAATTGTAGTAAATTTAATTCTCTACAATATTGTTAATATACAGTTTTATCATAGAATTAACATTAACTAAGATATGAGGCCAAAATGTGTTAAACAGTTCTGGGAAGCTAACTTCATTTTTGCATATTATACCCTTTAGGAGTAGTCCTGGCTAAAATCTGCACATAACTAAAATTGTAGCAAATTTAATTATCTACAATTTTGTTTATATATAGTTTTATCATAGAATTAACATTAACCAAGATATGAGGCAAAATGTGATAAAGGGTTCTGTGAAGCTACCTTAGTTTGTCCTGATTATCTCCCTTAGGAGTAGTCATGGCTAAAAACTACACAGAACATAAATTGTAGTAAATTTCATTCTCTACAATTTTGTTTATATATAGTTTTATCATAGAATTAACATTAACCAAGATATGAGGCAAAATGTGATAAAGGGTTCTGTGAAGCTACCTTAGTTTGTCCTGATTATCTCCCTTAGGAGTAGTCATGGCTAAAAACTACACAGAACATAAATTGTAGCAAATTTCATTCTCTACAATTTTGTTTATATATAGTTTTATCATAGAATTAACATTAACCAAGATATGAGGCAAAATGTGATAAAGGGTTCTGTGAAGCTACCTTAGTTTGTCCTGATTATCTCCCTTAGGAGTAGTCATGGCTAAAAACTACACATAACTAAAATTGTAGCAAATTTAATTATCTACAATTTTGTTTATATATAGTTTTATCATAGAATTAACATTAACCAAGATATGAGGCAAAATGTGATAAAGGGTTCTGTGAAGCTACCTTAGTTTGTCCTGATTATCTCCCTTAGGAGTAGTCATGGCTAAAAACTACACAGAACATAAATTGTAGCAAATTTCATTCTCTACAATTTTGTCTACACGCATTTTCAACAATGAGTTGAAATAAGCCAATGGAAATAGTAGGTTTTTTATGTTAGGTGATTATTTATTGAAACTGTTGACGCCTTTTGTTTAGAAGTATTAAACTTTGAACGTTATTTCATCTTAATCGCTAGTACTGCAATTAAACAATTATACAAAAAAAAAAACAAATATTAAAATAAATTCTGTTTTGAAACGCACAGTAGCCTTTCTCTTGCTGCAGTTAATTATATAATCAACAAATTTTTTATTAATCTTGAAAATTACAGTAGCGGTGGGGGATACATATATCTATCCCCTAAGGTAAAGATAATTTAATTGATTATATTGTAATCCCCGGAAGAAGCGCTATGATGAACGTATTAATATTTAATTTCACTGATTTTTTAGAACATTTTAAAAATTGAATTATTACTATAAAATATGATTCAAATAAAAATGTGCAATTTAAAATTCCATGTTTATGGAAAGAAATTTTTTGTGGCCAAAAGTTTTTCGAGATAATCCAAAAATAAATTCACAGAAACTAATTCTGTAAAAATTGCGTATCTTTTAAATTTAATTTCTTCAAATTTGGAATTGTAGTAATGTTTTTAAATTGTAGCAGTGATATTTTTCCGTGATAAACTGCTTCTTTTTTTGTGGTCATCATCCGATTTCCGGGTGTTCGCCTACTATCAGGATGTTTTTGTCAAAACGGTAAAATTTGACTTGCACAGAGCAAATTTAGTTGATACATTTGAGTTTTTTAGTTATTTAGTTCAATGTATCAATTAAATCTGCTCTGTGTTAAGTCTATGTTAGGTGCCGGGACTTGTCGGCGTGGAAGGTAATGAGGTGGCCGACACTCTGGCAAAAGAAAACGCTGCATCTCCTCTTTTGGGGCCTGAGCCTTTTGCGGAATCAGCGACCAGGTATTCTTAGAAGAAATCAAGAAGGAGGAGATGGCGAAACGTGCTCGTCTCTGGAACACCATTCCGGGACTGAGGCAAGCTAAGGCCCGTCTGGGAGGCTACAACAAATCCTGCATCAGTCTGAGTAAGAACAAGAGCCTTATCCTTACGGGATTTCTTACAGTAGGGGACAACTAAGCAAGCTGGGCCTAGAAAACGATGGCACATGCAGATTCTGTAGGGAGATGGAGGAAACTCCGATACATCTCCTCACAGACTGCGATGCCGTCAGCCAAAGAAGATTTAATAGTCTGGGTCGTTACCAAATAGGGGAGGAGGAAATATCCACCCTAGAGCCCCCCAGGATCTTGGGAATCCTTAGGGAGCTCAACCTGGAAAGGGTGCTGGATGGCAAGCTCATCTACGGCACCAAAGGGGGTACAATAGATTGGTCGCAGTGCAGAACCTTCAAAAAAAAAAGAAGGACTATGTTATCACACACTGTTTTGACAAAAACATCCTGGGCGAACGCCGGGAGAAACTGGTCGATGACTACGAATAGAAACAGCTATCACGGAAAATATCTCTGATGCTTTCCCAGCTCTGCGAAACCAGCCACAACAGCGTTTAATGCATATTAATATTATACAGATAGTAGAACCATAAACTGTACTGAAGTGGTACTTTAGAGGCAAGCTTAAACGTTACTGCCCCCCCCCCACACACACAAAGAATGACCAAAAAAATCAACTCTACCGGGAAAATGTGTATCAAATAAACGTGATAGGGCCCCGTGTTCGTATTTAGTAACCTTAAAATTATTTATTTGCCTAACTTTAGTGTACGATATATGACAAAATGTTTACGAACTGTCATGTTCTCCGGTTCATGGACCATTTTTTGGGGAAACTGGGGGAATACTGTCGAACGAACGCCCCCTCCCTGAAAGTGGTCGTAAATCTGGGACGAAAGATTTTCTTGAGGTCTCTCTTAGTTCTAAGCAATCGGTTTCTTACAACTACAGAGCTCCAGGGATAACTTATTTACATGTTCGGATGGAGTCACTGTGGGCTCTGAAACTGTTCGTACTGAGTTTTAGTGGTCCAATAGGCTAGTTTTCATCACAGCTGAATCACGATTTTGCCTATATCCTTCAGACGGTTGAAATCGTGTGTGGAGAAGGCAGTGGGAGCCTTCATTCAATGTATTCTATTAGCGCAAGTGTTCATCTTCAACGATAATCAATTATGGTGTAGGGGGGATAAGTTTTAGAGCCGCACTGAGTTAATTGTTGTGTAGCCCGCAAGGGGTAACTGTTGCATGCTGTTACTTGGGGAGTAGCGACCCCATGGGTTACCACAGCTCTGGACTCCATGCACTTCATCAGAACAGTACACAATACACTTAAACTACATACACTCTACACTTTACAGACAAGAACAAACACAGTACACAAACTAGGGTCTCCGTTCCTACTTAATTGGCGAAAGCCAAGGGAGAAGGAAGGACTTAGCTCAGTGGTAGCGCGCTGGACTAGCAACGCCGAGGTCCCGGTTTCGAGTCCAGCTGTGCTGCCGTTGGATTTTTTCTTCCTAGGAGCCTCTACAGCTCACTGTCCGGTGAAGGACAGTGTTGTCTGCAACGAGAGAACATAGTCCGGAGGTGGTCGGCAGTGCACTGAGAAGGCTCCGGGCGCCATAGATGTTGATGCGCCTTATAAATTTAAAGAATTTTAACAGATGACCCACTGCCCGGATCCCAAGGTATACCTAAATGGAATCTCAAGTTTCAACTTTCTGCGACTTTCCTGTTTCGAGCTTAGTGTTCACACACACACACACACACACACACACACACATGGACATTATATAGACCGCTTTCCGGTTTAGTCACAGGTCATGGATTATCCTCATGGCATAGTCCCGGGTTGCCAACTGGGAAGCTTGGGACAATGATTGCATTATAAATATGGAGCGATAACATTATCTACGAATAGTTACATTTAGTTTTATCCTTTCAAACTGAAATTCACTTAGCTACTTCCAGAATCAGCAAAAACATGTTTTCGTTGAAAGTTTGTTCCGTGCTTGTCCCTTTCATTGGTCTCAATTCTGCTGTTGGCGTGTCATCTAGCACATGTCTTCCACTCATGCACAGCTTCACAGCATTCATCCTTATTGATGAGCACAATTGATTATCGGCAGTCCAAAATGCTCATCGGTAGTCCGGACAGGGCTATTAGTGAGACCTTGTTGTGTCTTTCACGGAGCTCTCTCAGGCATCTGTTTGGAACCGTTACTTGGACATTGTGGTTTAAGGAGACATCTCTACATAATGCGGCTCATGCCGGATCCATTTTGTAGAATCTGTGAGACAGAGGAGGAAGCACCCATCCATCTTATGACTGATTGTCTGGGTTGTGAGAAGATTAGGTTCAGGACCTTTGGTCGGAACAGGATGTCTGTGAAAGAGCTTAGGCTATTTCCCCTTAAGGTTATTGTCCGATTTGTTTGGACTGTAGTGAATCTTAAATGGATTAGACTCGGGTCTGGATATTTGTTCTAGACCCGGTTTGTTGTTGTTTTCTTTGGGTAGCTATATGGGCCCAGTGAAGCTTTGGAGAGCGTAGGATTTGGTTCCTCCCCACGGACAAATAATAATAATAATAATAATAATAATTGTTCCGTGCAAGCTTCAGAGTTAAAAAAAACTAAAAATGGTGTTTTAATTTTGTGAAAAGTTAAAGTTCCTTCATCAACAGCTGGTACTTTGTAATTCCAAAGCTGAATATTTTTTTAGTAAAAAGAAATAACATATACGGGTGGAAACTGACATATTACAAAACCGTGCATATTGCCTCTCATATCAGGGCAAAAATTAAAAAAAAAATCAAGCAATTAACTCGCTATTATTATGACATGAAAATTACGTCACATTAACGTTTGTTCTCGCAATTTACAGAGGAAGTGGATGGGGAACAGGGTTCAACAAAAATCATAAACATTACCGGAGCTGGCGACTGGTAGTGGCCAACTAGACAGTGAATCATGTAACAATAAAAAAAATAAGTCCTGATATGTGTCACTGACAGATAAGTAGGGGTAGTAAAACAAGACGAATGAAATTATTGACTCCCCCCCCCCCAATTTCGACTTTATTTTGTATGCACTGAGTTTTTGTATTATAAAAATATTTAAAAGTCGGGTTAAATCATTGAGCATATATTGAAAAAAGAGAGTGAACAAAAAAGAATTTTAATAAAAAAGGAGAACATTGTTCTGTTGGAAACCGTAGCATAACCTCAACAGACCAATGCCTGCTATAACCACGAAGATCTCCAAGACTCAAGCCATCTGTTGGTTTCCAACCAGCCTTATCCCTCCGGGCACAGGCCTTTTCAGGCTGAAGATGATGTAATTAAAAAAAAAAAAACTTTTTAAAAAAAATCTGGTGTGAAACACTCACACGACTTTCTCTTATTCCTATTTTTTTTTTATTTAAGGCGCATCACATCTATATCATTAGCGCCCGCAGCTTCTCAGTGCGCTGCCGCCTCCGGACAGTGTTCTCGCGTTACAGAGAACACTGTCCATCACCGGACGTGAGCTGTAGAGGCTCCTAGGAAGAAAAAAATCTAAAGGGTGCACAGCTAGACTCGAACCCGAGTCCTCCGCGTGGAAGTCCAGTATGCTAACCACTTAGTAGCTATTCCCTTCTTACTCCTATTAATACAAATTATATAATATAATATTAAACTCAAATTTTACATATTTGCATACAGTTACTTGGGGAGTAGCGGCCTCACGGGTTACCTCAGCTAAGTACTCCATGCACTTCGTCAGAACAATACGGAATACACTTAAGACTACATACACTCAACCCTTTACAGACAAGGACAAACAAAGTACACAAGACTAGGATCTCCGTCCCTAGTTAACTGGCGAAAGCCAAGGAAGAAGGAAGGGATTAGGTCAGTGGTAGCGCGCTGGACTAGCAACGCGTAGGTCCCAGGTTCGAATCCAGCATGCTGCCCTTAGATTTTTTTCTTCCTAGGAGCCTCTACAACTCACTGGCCGGTATCGGGCAGTGTTGTCTGTAGCTAGAGAACACTGCTTGGAGGCCGGCTGTGCATTGGAGAAGGCTCCAGGGGGCACCAATAGATCTTTCAGGCCACAGTGCAATAATCCCCTACCACAATCTACAATCTACAGAGGAGATAAGTACCAACCTATTAATCTTGGCAAGTAGAAAAGTGATGATTAAATTATGGCCCTGTAGAGCGCTCTATAAACACTGAACTCGTACAACTATCAACAATATTTTTTTTTTTAATATTTCAAAAAAAAGTAATACGTTTGTATCTGTGAAGTGCACACTAAGTTTAAAGGAAATCCTTTTAGTTGTTTTCCGAGTAAATTCTCCCCGCAAAAAATTCAATACGAACGACACTTCCGGTTTAACTAATTTTCTTTGGACGATTTATTAATTTGTAATTAATTTTTTGTTTGGATGGTAGAATTTGTATAAATCAACTAAGTAGGCGCACTTTAGAGGAGCAAAACATAAAACCTTACCCCCCCCAAAATCCCTTTAAATGACATTATACATGAAATGTTTCAAATAAAAGTTGTAGCTCTTTATATGTGTTATTATTATTATTATTATTATTATTATTATTATTATTATTCAAGTG
The DNA here is from genome assembly GCA_011037195.1 of Triatoma infestans. NCBI lineage: Eukaryota > Metazoa > Arthropoda > Insecta > Hemiptera > Reduviidae > Triatoma > Triatoma infestans. The sequence goes on along the minus strand of JAAEAF010002778.1, from coordinate 131,106 downwards.
GAGGGCGAAACCCGTACGCTATCCAAAGCCTCCCTAGGCCCATATAGCTACCACTAAAGAATAACCACTACCGGGTCTGGAACAAAAGTCCAGGCCCGGGTTTTACCCATACAAGTTTTACCACAGACCGAACAAATCGGACCAGAACCTTAAAAGGACATAGCTTAAGCTTAAGAAGCTCTTCTACCGATATCCTATTCCGGTCAAAGGTCCTGAACCTAATCTCTTCACATCCCAAACAATCCGTCATGAGATGTATGAGTGTTTACTCCTCTGTCTCACAGACTCTACAAAAGGAGTCAAGCATGAGCCCCATTGTATAGAGATGTCTCTCCTTAAACCAATACCCAAAGTGAGGAAGCCATCCAGATACCTGAGAGAGGTCCGTGAAAGACACAAGCCCAGCCCGGACTCCACAATGAACATCTTAGACTGCCGACAACCTACGGTGCTCATCCTTAAGGATGAGTGCTGTGAGGCTATCCATGACTGGAAGCCTGACAGACATGTACCAGAAGACACACCAACAGCAGCTCGGGACCAATCAAAGGGAGAGATATGTAGCTCACACATACAGTTTAAAGAAAATCTTTTGGGACCGTTTTCAGAGGAAAATAGTAGAAAACTAGAAAAATACTTTTCAATACGCACTTCCGGTTATCCCGATTTTTTTTTAAACTCAGAAATTTCAACAATATATTTAATATTACTTAGATGATAGATTTGTGTGTGTGTAAACTGAAATTAGCATTTTAGAGGAAAATATAACCCCCATTCCACCAAAAGTCCCCTTAAATGACTTTACCCAGAGAAATGTTTTTTATTAAAAGTTGTAGCTCTTTATATGTGTAGTTGATATACGTCAAGTTTCAAGGAAAATCGTTGGAGCCATTTTTGAGAAAATCGCCAAAAAAAGTAAAAAAAAAAAAAAAAATCAGTGAAGTGGTACTACCGGTTACGGAATTTTGACAGAGAAACCTACTGTCCGGAATCCCCATGGTGATACCCTAAATGGAAACTCGCAAGGGGTATCTGTTGCATGCAGTTACTTGGGGAGTAGCGACCCCACGGAGTACAGCTCAGTGCTCCATGCACTTCGTCAAAACAGTTCACAATACACTTAAGACTGACTACATACCCTCTACACTTTACAGGCAAGGACAAACACAGTACACAAAGAAGGGTCTCCGTCCCTAGTTGATTGGCGAAAGCCAAGGGGAAAGGAAGGGATTAGTTCAGTGGTAGCGCGCTGGACTAGCAAGGCGGAAGTCCCGGGTTTGAATCCAGCTGCCCTTAGATTTTCTCTTCCTAGGAGCCTCTACAACTCACTGTCCGGTGATGGGCAGTATTGTCTGTACCTAGAGAACGCTGCTTGGAGGCCGGCTGTGCATTGGAGAAGGCTTTGGGAGGTACAATAGATCTTTCAGGTCGCAGTGAAATAATCCCCTACAACAATCTACATCTATCCTAAATGGAATATCAGGTTTGAATTTTTCTACGATTTTCTGCAAACCTCTATTATTTTTTTTTAGACTCAGTGGACCCCAAAAATGAGTATTTCCGGTCGAAAAAAACTCGATATCGATAATTTGACACGATTACAAATACTTCCTCTCACTCGGAGCAATAAGTGAAAGGAAAAAAAATTGAATTAAATTTCGAAAATTCATTGATTAGTTTTAGAACTTCTTAGGGAGATATCTGATAGGGAGAGTTCAATTTAACGGGTAATTTATCTGTTAGGGTTGGTTTTAATATTAATCGGGTTATTTCTTTGAAAGGGTAAATTACAAAAAGCGTGCTAGTTTGATAATTAAAAAAAAATAATAAGAATTACGCCTTTTGAAGTAAAAAAAAAAAATTAACTCCAAAGTAATTAAATAGAAAATACATAGAATCCACGACTATGTATCCTCAATATATCGTGAGATCCCACAAAAGAATAAAAATACAAAAAAATTAATTATTAATTAAATTACAATATTTTACCCAGTCTTACCAACCACCACCTGTAAGACGAATAATTATAATCGTGTCAAATTTTTGGAAATTAATGCTTCTTCACCCCTGCCAGCCCCCCCCCAAAAACTGATCAGTAAAAACGCCACTTCCATTTTTATTAATTTTCTTGAAACTCAGAATTTTGGGGAGGGGGAATTCTATTTATTTTTAAATAAATTTTGTTTCAAATGTTAGAAATTGTATGAATCAACCATGATAGCAAGGGAAGGGAACAGCTAAGTGGTTAGCGTACTGGACTCCCACGGCGGAGGTCCCGGGTTCGAGTCCAGCTGTGCTACCTTAGATTTTTTTCTTCCTAGGAGCCTCGAGGTAGCTCTCTGTCCGGTGATGAACAGTGCTGTCTTTAACGAGAGAACACTATCCCGAAGGCCGGCAGTGCACTGAAAAGGCTCCGGGCGCCAATGATCATAGATGTTGACGCGCCTTAATTTTTTTTTCTCACCCTTGACGACCTAATAGTTCATGTGGTGGAACCCAAAATCCCTTCCTTCCAACAACTCCTATCACTCCAATCACCTTCACCGAGCCCCCATTCCTTCCTGGACAGCCTCCATCCACCTCTTGTTGGGCCTTCCTCGCTTCCTTCGTCCATTTGGCTTTTTTCTAACATTTTCCACGACCATCGCACACGGAACTTCGTATGGGTTCCGGGATAGAATAGTCCTACGGCTTTCTCTGGCTGTCGTAAAAGGCGACTAAAAGAGACCTTCCTACCCATGTCTGTGGATGGAGGGCGTTTGGAGTTGGGCCAGCTCCCCATCTCTAGTAAAAACTTCTAATTGCTTTCAAACCAAAAAGGAAAATGCCTTAAATTAAAAAAAAACTATGATAGCACTTTAGAGGAAAACATAACCCCACCCCTCAGCACCCCACAAAAACCCCGTTAAATAACGAATAACCAAAAGAAATGTTCCAAATAAAAGTTGTAGCTCTTTATATATGTAGTTCCCATACTTAGTTTAAAGAAAATCCGTTGGAGCCGTTTTCAGAGAAAATAGCAGAAAATAGAAAAATACTATTCAGTAAAGACACCTCCTCCGGGTCATGATTTTCTTCAAACTCGGGAATTTCAACAACATATTCAATTCTAATTAATGTTAGATGGATAGAATTGTGTAATAAACTGAAATAGCACTTTAGCGGACAACCTAACCCCGCCACCCCCTCCCGCCACAATGTGCCCTTAAATGCATTTTTCCGGGGAAATATTGAAAATAAAAAATGTGAGATCTTTGTATGTGTAGTCGATAAAACAAAGTTTAAAGAAAATCCTTGGAGCAGTAAAGTGGGTACTTCCGGTTGAGGAATTTTAACAGATAACGTACGTACTGTCCAGGATACCATGGTGATACCCAAACGGGAATATCAAGTTTGAACTTTCTACAATTTATTCGTGTTTTTTTTTAAGATATGGATTGTGGGTATTTCAGCTGAAAACTCAATATGGAAAATCTGACAAGATTACCACTTGCTCTTACTAGCAGGAGTAAGAGGAAGTGATTAAAAAAAATTTGGCGGGAAACTTTCTCTATCTTTAATTATTACAATTTAATTAATTAAGACATTTTCTTAAAAAGTGTAAAATTTGACAATGTTTACTGGTATAGGTGAGAGCGACCTCATGTGGATACCGCTCTATGTCAAAACATAGAAAGTTTGGGCAAAATTTAAATTAAAATTAAAACTAAAATCATAATGAGGTGATATCTTATGCTCAATCTGTTCTATTTTTTTTTTTTTTTAAGCGGAGGCGCGTCAACATCTATGGTCATAGGCGCCCGAAGCCTTCTCAGTGCACTCACTGCCCGCCTCTGGACAGTGTTCTCTCGTTATATACAACACTGTTCCATCACCGGACAGTGAGCTGAATGGGCTCGTAGGAAGAAAAAAATCTAAGGGTAGCCCTGGACTTGAACCAGGGACCTCCGCGTTGCTAGTCCAGTGCGCTAACCACTGAGCTAATCCCTTCCCTATTGTTTTGTTAATATTTCTTATTATAAATCTATGCACTTTTTCTTTCATTACAATATTGTACAATGAAAGTAACCTTTTCTCCAAATAAATTTTGCAGAGCTCCTGGAAGAAGGGCAACCAAATGGTACCTGAAAAGGTAGAGCCGCAAAGAATTCTTTTTTTTTTCTTTCTTTGAAAACTCCTCTGGCCATCGCCTTATAAATATCTCATTATAATTTTAAAGCCTAATGATTTGGGGAAAATCATTTTTAAACTAACATCAATAACTTACCAAGTTCAAAGAAATACCGTTGGAGTCCATTTTTTAAAAAAAAAAAAACGAAAAACTGGGGGGTGAAAAAAACTAAAGTAGCATTTCCGATTGATGGATTTTGCCCCAAAATCTTCCGTCTTTGATGCGATAGTAGTACCTAAACGGGAAATTTAGCCAAGTTTAAGGCTTCCGGTGTAAACTCCATTTCCTAAAATCTGGCACGATCGCAGTAACTTCCTATTATTAGGAGTAAACTTCATTGCCTTTAGAGTATAAGAAGCTACAACTTTTATTTGAAAAATGTTTCCAGTACCTTAATTTTTTGGGGTGAAAGAGGTGACTTTAGGCTTCTCCTCGTTGAATCTTCCAGACCTGGTAGGCCATGGTTCATTCCAAAAATGTGTCGGATTAATATAGTTTACGTTCTATAGTTTATTTATACTAATCTAGGGTTTATATTATACCAAGATACGAGGCAAAATATGTTAACGAGATTTTGGAATCTTCAAGTTTTTCCTTATTATCTCCCTTAGCTAAAAACTATCTTCCTTAGTCCTGGCTAAAACCTACACACAACATAAATTGTAGTAAATTTAATTCTCTACAATTTTGTTTATGTACAGTTTTATCGTAGAAATAATATTAACTAAGATATGGGCCGAAAATTAAAAGTGAAACAGATTAATTTAGTAATAAAAATAATAATAATAATAATAATAAATACAAAAGAAATTAGGACAGCTGTGTGTGAACAGACATATCTCTCGTCTTTTTTTTTAAATTGGTGGGAGAGGAAAAAAGTGTATTTTTGAAATAAGACACAGTTATATAGCGTTATATAATCGTGAGCGTTTCCGTGTGTAGCTTTGGTCGTTAGTGGAGGTTGTCTAGGCATGATGTAAAAATGTTATGCGTTCTAAAACAATCGCAAAAGCTGGAGTTAAATAACGGCCGGGCAATACGTAACTCTTCACTTATAGGCCAAACCATACGTAATATATCTATGGGAGACAGGGTGGTAGTCAACATCAAATATAAAATACTAAGTCTTTTTATATCAAATACTTTTAGCTTTTAGTTTTATTTATTTATTTTAATTTTTTATTTATTTATTTTTTTTTAAGCTGTAAAGCGGAAGTCTTGTGACTGTGGGTGAAATACAGTATTTACCGGAAATACATATTTTGGGGTCCCCTGAGTACGAGACACGAAAGATATTTTGGGGCATCAGGAGACGAAGATTTTTGGGGGCAAAATCCAACAACCGGAAGTGTGCAATCAGGAAGTATTGTAATCGTGTTAAATTATCGATATCGAGTTTTCACCGGAAATATCCGTTTTGAGGGCCCGTAAGTCCAAAAAAGTGGTTTTTAGCAAATGGTCTGTGTGTGTGTGTGTGTGTGTGTGTATGTGAACATCTTAGCTCAAAAACGAAAACCGTAAAATGTTGAAAGTTGATATTCCGTTTAAGTATCACCATGGCATCTGGCAGTGAGTCATCTGGCAAAATTCCTCAACTGGAAGTACCACTTTACTTTTTTTTTTTACTTTTTTGCGATTTCTCAAAAAAGGCTGCGACGATTTTCTTCAAACTTGGTATATCAACTACACATACAAAGAGCTACAACTTTTATTTGAAATGTTTCTCTGGGAAAATTCATTTAAGGGCAGCTATGGGGGAGGGGTTGGGTTAGGTTTTCATCTATAGTGCTATTTCAGTTCATTAAACAATTCTATCATCTAAATAATGTTAATTGGGATTGAATATGTTGTTGAAATTCCGAGTTTCAAAAAAATCGGATAACCGGAAGTGCGTTTACATTACACACTTTTTGTCGCGATTTTCTCAAAAATTTCTCCGACTTTTCTTGAACTACCAACAAAACCTAAAGATACAATGATCTACAACTTATTTAAAACATTTCTCTGGGAAAATTCATTTAAGGGCACTTTTGGAGGAGGGGGGGTGGGGTTATGTTTTTCTCTAAAAGTATAACATATTACAATTCATCATCCAAACAAAATTAATTAGAAATAAATGGATGGCCAAAATTCCGAATTTCAAGAGAATTAGTAAACCGGAAGTGCGCTTTTACTGGACAGTTTTCGACGAATTTCATTAAATTTGGTACGCAAGTTATAAAATTTGTCAATTATAATTTTGAGAACTGGAGTAAGAGAATATTGTGTGAGTATTTCACACCAGATTTTTTTGTTTTGTTTTACCGTAATTCTTCATGAAAACCATGGCTCATACCATTTTTCTTTAAACTTTGTATACTATCTGCACACGTAAACACCTATTACTTTTATTTAAAATATTTTTCCCGGGAACGGAAGTTAATTTTTTGGGGAAGGTTTGTGGGGCGGGGGGGGGGGGGGGGGGGCAGTAGCGGTGTGCTTCCCTCTACAGCACAACTTCAGTATAAATAGGGTTTTACCATCTACATAATATTAATACACATTAGAAGTCAGTGATATCTTCCGTGATAGCCTGCTTTTGTTTGTGAACATCGACCGATTTCGGGCGTTCGCCTATCATCTGGTTGTTTTTGTCAAAACAGTGTGTGATAACATAGACTTGTACAAAAACAAATTTAGTTAATAGATCCTTTTTTGCTCTGTGCAAATCTATGTTATCACCCTGTTTGACAAATGCATCCTGATGATGGGGCAAACGCCCTGGAAACCGGGCGATGACCACAAAAAGAAGCAGGCTATCGCGGAAAATATCGCTGATACAAGCCATTAGATTTAGATTTTTCAGATTCGGATGGGGCTATACCATGGCACCGGTCTATTGTGCATCCCAGATTTTCTAGTAGGTAAATGCTCCCTTTCTAAGGAGTTTAAGGGCTTTCACCACTAGATCTTTTTGCCTTATTAAATTTCCCCAGGTCGCAATGTGCCAAAGATTTCGTATCGCAATCTGGTTGCTACGCAATCAATCAGAGCAGATGGGGGGCCGTTTTTCCTCTACCTGACACAGTCTGCATAAGGGTTCCTAGCTTATTAGCCCCCCTTGCACAAATGCTTCCTGAACCTACCATGACCTCGTAAATAACCCCGTGACCAGAGAAATCGGGTTCCTACTCAGGCTATGGGTCACTTTGGCCCTCTTTTTACACAGTGAAAGCAGCATCCTTTTATTGTGTACAGCCACAAGGCTCCCACACCAGAACGCCCCATGCTTATTATTATTATTATTTGTCTGAGGGGAGGGACCAAACCCTACGCTATCCAACGCCCCCCATTTGCCCCATATAGCTACCCCAAGAAAAACAACAACAAACCGTGTCTAGAACAAATATCCAGACCCGGATCTAATCCATCTAAGATTCACCACAGTCCAAATAAATCGGGCAATAACCTTAAGGGGAAATAGCCTAAGCTCTTCTACATACATCCTATTCCGACCAAAGGTCCTGAACCTAATATCCTCACAACTCAGGCAATCAGTCATAAGATGGATGGGTGTTTCCTCCTCTGTCTCGCAGACTCTACAAAATGGATCCGGCATGAGCCCCATTATTTAGAGACGTCTCCTTAAACCACAATGTCCAGTAAGGGATCCAACCAGATGGCTGAGAGAGCTCCGTGAAAAATACAGCAACGTCTCACTCAAAGCCCCGCCCGGACCCCCAATGAGCATCTTAGACTGCCGACAACCAACTGAGCACATCCATTAGAATGAATGCTGTGAGGCCATCCATGTCTGGAACCCTGAAAGACATGTGCCAGAAGACACGCCAACAGCAGGCTCGGGCCCAATGAAAGGGAGAGAAGCGCCTAATTTGGCAAACCTATCCACCTCCTCATTCCCAAAAATTGCCATGTGGCTCGTACCAGGACTAGAAGCGCCTCATGCTTGCTTCGGAGCGAGTCTCAAATAACTGGCCATCATTTTCTACAACTTGAACCCATTGGTGGGCCAAAAATTCGATGCCCATCCGAATATCTGGGCAGCAGATCTTTAGAATCAAATAGCTTCAAACAAACTCGTTTTTTTCCGTCCCAACGCTTCCGTATTTGTAAAAAATCATTGGAGCCATTTTGGTGAAAATCGCCGAAAATTAATAATCTATTTAGTAAAGTGGTACTTCCGGTTGATGGATTTTGCCCACAAAATCTTCGTGTTAGATACGATGGTAGTAAGTACTTAAATGGAATAGGAAGTTTAAACTTCCTACGGACTTTCCATTTTTTAGTAGATTTCGTTCTAAAACACAGACACACACACAATTTGGTAAAAACAATTTTTTCAAATCAAGGGTTCATAAATATGTGTATTTCCCGGTAAAAACTTGATTTCGAAAATTTGACACAATCTATAACTTCCTCTTACTAGAAGAGTAAGAGAATGTATAGGACACATACTTCCGGTCAAACCGATTTTCTACAAATTTGAGAATATTAGCGTTACATTTAAATATACATAATATTATATACAAGATAGAACCATAAATTGTACTGAAGTGGTTTAAAGGAAACAATATTACTACTCCCCCCTCCAGAATCCCCCCCAAAAACCCCTTTTTTTACAGAAAAATTCCCCAAATAAAAGTGATAGGTATTACGAAGTTTAAAGAATATCGTTGGAATCAATTTGTCGCGAAAAAGTCAGAAAAAATCAAACCTAAACGGTATATCAAGTTTAAACGGTATATAAGCTTCCTACGACGTTACGTTTTCAAAATATTTTCACGAAAATGAAAATTAAAAAAAAAACATTATAATTCTGGTGTGACACACTCACACAACTTTTTCTTACTGCAGTTTACAAAAATTTAATTGACAATTCGTGTAACAGGATCCAAAGAGAGGATCCATAGCAGAGAAAGAGAGACAAAAATGACAGGACCACTCTCTCGGACCAGAGTGGGAGAAACTGCATAAATACAGCGACGGGAGATAGGTCATTCACTCGGCAGTCACAACGTGTCATCTACCTCACCCTTTGCCACTCTTCCATACTCTACCACTTTAGTGTAAAGTCCAGGCAGTGAGTGTCACTTTTTACATTATACAGTGTTCAGCCATGTCTAGTTTGTTCATTCATCACCAAACCATTTCTCTCCTTCATCATACCCATTATAATTCTTCCCGCTGTTTTTATCGGAGAAAATCACAAAAAAACTGGAAAAAAAATACTGTTCAGTAAAAAAACACACTTGCGGTTTACTAATTTTTTCTTAAAACTAGGAATTTTGGCATATCTAAGATAACATTTTAGAGGCAAACATAACTTCTAAGACAGCATTTTAGAGGCAAACATAACCCTGTCCGTCCCCCAAAAAAGTGCCCTTAAATGACTTTACCCAAAGAAATGTACCAAATAAAAGTTGTAGCTCTTAATATGTGTAGTGTCACATACTTAGCTTAAAGGAAATCCGTTGGAGACGTTTTTAGAGAAAATAGCAAAATATTGAAAAATACTTTTCAGTAAAAAACGCACTCCCGGTTCATCTGATTTTCTACAAACTCGGGAATTTCAAAACATATTTAATTCCTAATTAATATTATTTAGATGATAGCAATTGTATAATAAACTGAAATAGCACTTTACCAGGAAAACCTCCACCCCATCCTTCCCTTAAAAGTGCCCTTAAATGAATTTTCCCAAAGAAATGTTTCAAATGAAAATTGTAGATCATTGTAGATATAGTTGATATATCAAATTTAAAGAAAATCGTTGTAGACCATTTTTGAGAAAATTGCAAAAAAGTGAAAAAAAAAAATCAGTAAAGTGATATTTTCGGTTGAGGAATTTTGACAGATAACGTGCTGTGCGGGGGATCTTATGGTGATACCTAAACGGGAATATCAAGTTAAACTTACTGTGATTTTTCGTTTTTGAGCTATGCTGTTCACATATATATATAGACACAGAACCATACTTATAAAAACCACTTTTTCTGTACTCAGAAAAAGGATATTTCCGGTAAAATTCGATATCGAAAATTTGACACGTTTACAATACTTTCTCTTACTCCTGTAAGAGATTACAATGAAAGGAAGAGAGGCGCCTAAATTTGGCAAACCTATCCACCTGCTTATTCCCAAAAAAATTCCCATATGAGACCTGATACCCAGTCTTCCAGTCTTTTAGAAACATTGTAGCACCAACCTACTGCAAGTGAAGACACATGAACTCAAGCATCCTGTTTCGATCAAAGGTCCAGAACCTAAATTTCCTCACAACCCAACCAATCTGTCATCATAAGATGGATGGGTGTTTCCTCCTCTGTCTAAGCAAACTCTACAAAATGACTACGGCATGGAGAGGTGTCTCCTTCGAACCAGATGCCTGGCAGAGTTCTATGACAGACACAGCAACGTCTCACTAACAGTCTTGTCCGGATGAGTATCTTGGACTGCCACACTACCAACTGTGCTCATCCATAAGGATGAATGCTGTAAAGCCATCCATAACTGGAAGCCTGACATGACATGTGCCAGAAGACTTGCAAAAACAGCAGGCTCGGGGATCAATGAAAGTAAGAGAGGCGCCTACTTTGGGCAAACCTATCCACCTCCACATTCCCCAGGTGTAGAAGCACATCCTCCAAAGAAGAAAGCTCTTCCAGTCTTTTATAGTACATTGTAACACCAACCTGGAAGTGAAGGATACATGAACTCAGCGCCTTCAGCGCAACTTGACTGTCCGAGCAGATACAAACACCCTCAGTGGACACCCTTGACACTTCAGAGCACTATCACAGAATTAAACCTAGGAATCATAGAGGAAGATACTGTGAGGTGCCGGCCGATACTCCCACTATCTAGTTGCAAAAATTAGAAGCTTTTCAAGGGATGGAGCGTTGCGAACACCCTCCACATTATGGGTTAAACTTGCAATGCTAAATGGATCACAGTTTAATAACTGCAAATCAATAATTAAACGTAATATTATTTATACGAAAAATATCAACTGCAAATTGCAGCCATATTTGTTAAATATGACGTATGTAAACAACTCGCTGATGCAACGAGACGTTTGTAATGGGAGCATTATTAAATTTCATTGCTCTATTATAAATACATGATAACCCCTGTCTTCTAATCGGTTGTTTAATAGTCCTGTCCGGATGAGTATCTTGGACTGCCGGACAACCAACTGTGTGCTCATCCATAAGAATGAATGCTGTAAAGTTATGCATAACTGGAAGCCTGACAGACACGCCATAACAGCACGCATCTAAACTCCGCATAATACCGCCAAAAACTCCCCCCTTAAATGAATTTTCCCGGAGAAATGAATGAGATAAAAGTTGTTCACCACTGGTGTAATTTGATATACTAAGTTTAAAGAAAGTCGTTGGGGGTCGTTTTCGTGAAAATCTCGAAAAAGCAAACTTGTTCAGTAAAGTGGTACTTCCGGTTGAGGAATTTTGATACATAACTTACTGTCGGATCCCGATGGTGATGCATAAACGGAATGTCAAGTTTGTTAAGGAGTTTCCTTAATACTGAGACTTTCCTCAACCGAATATGTCCTTTAGTTTTCCTTCCAACTCTCTCCTTTCGATTCAATCCTCTGCGGGAGGTCTATTTCCACTGAGAGACTCCCTCAGAAGATCTAACAAGTTTTTCTGGGCCGCCCTTTCTTTATCCTGCAGTCTACTTCCCATTCCATCATCTACTTCGCTACCCTTTCACTTATTTCGCTCCTTCCTTTTTCCTTTCCAATTTTGAAACTCTAATAGATCTCCAAAAAATCCATTTCATCTTGCAAGGAACCTGCGCCTGTAAGCTTCAGTTAGGATCCATTTTTTGCTCCATATAGCAATATACTTTCCACAATTCCATTGCAAATAACCTTTTTCGTATGGTTCAGGTGTATTGCTACTCCACAAAACCGAATTCAGCATTCCAATAGCTCTCTTTGCATTGCTGATTCTTCGGTGTATTTCCTTATTTGAAAAAACATTATTTTTAGAAAGATCATTTTCTTAAAAACATTTAAGGAATCAGGGTACCTCAGAACATGCATTTCCAGTGAAAACTTGATAATCCAATAGTTTCACTTCCGGTCAAAGCGTTTGACGTGAAGTCTGCGTCCTTGCGTTGCCAATGTCGAAGGAGTACACTTTTTTCAATTTCAACTTTTGCAACCGAAACGGTGTGTACACGTTCTAGCTGAGTGGTGTACGTGTTTGGATGTAATCACAGAGACCATCAGGAACTAGCTCAAAATCAATGACGCGATCGTAGAGATCCACTAAACACCAGCATCACTTTTTTTCCAAATCTTTATCTTTGTTGGGACGGTACAACTGGTTGGCCTGATCTAATCCAATGTTTTGACAGCTTGTGGGAACTATGTAGGCTGCTCACACAGATGGCGGGTCTATGGTAAAGTGGCACATACCTAATTTACCTGAAAGTTTTCTGGTGCTGGTGCAAAAATCAACTAAATTTGTTTTTGAACCAGATCTGTGCAGCCTGCGATCTGTACAGAGCCTTCCCCTCTCTACTTTATTAATTTCTGAAACCGCGTTTGTTGCAAGTTTTTTTAAAGTAGTGACATAAAATCGGCCGAATTTCTAGGATTCAACTAGATCATTTCTTAAAAATGGCTCACAAATCGCATAGATCTTCTTTCACAAGTTGATGCAAGCATCAACTAAAAGTAAAAAAGGGTACTTAAATCGCACAAAATTTTGTTACATCCTAGCATACGTTGAAAGTCTTTAATATTATATCAACAGGAGAAGCTAACCTTAATAAAGCCCACTTTTTTTTGAGGTAAGCTTAACTTTACTCCTCACCCAAAAATTCCCAGATACAAACACATTTTAAGTTAGTGCGACCATCAGGTGATCTACTGTATCCCCTCTGGTACAGTACGTGAGATTGCTCATCTCCAGCACCCTCTTCAAGTTGAGGTCCTTAAATAATCCCAGGATCCTGAAGGGTTCTAGGGTGGGTATTTCCCCTTGCCCTACCTGGTAAAAGTCCAGGCTAGTGAATCATCTATGGATGACGGCATAGCAGTCGGTGAGGAGATGTATTGGAGTTTCCTCCAACTCTCCAGAGAATCTGCATATGTCATCCATCTTCTAGGCCTAGCTTTCTCAGGTGTCCCATGAGTCTGCAGTGCCCCGTATGAAATCCCATAATAATACGGATCTTATTCTTACTCACGCTGATGCAGGCCTTCGGATCTTTCCTGGTTATAACCTCCCAGACAGACTTTGGCCTGCCTCGTCCCCGGGAGAGTGTTCCAAAAACGAGCCACTCCTCTAAGTTAGTGTTACATACCCTTTCATCCAAGATACCAACAAAGAATAGCATAAATCTCAGCCTCTGGAAAACTGTGGTTCATTCCACCAAAGAGATACTGCCAAGTGATCTCTGGTTACCAAAATAAACCACAGCTCTAGACCTGAAGACTTTGTATACCCGGGAAAATTAATTTTTGGGGTTCTTGGGGGGGGGGGGGGGCAGGTGAGTAAGGCTTCCGTTAAAGTAACATTTCAATACATATATAGTTCTACTACGTATATAATATTAATACATATTACAAGCTTGCTAGGAATTTAAATTTGAAAAAATTCGATTCCCGAATTGTGACAATATTTTGCGTATTATAGTATAGATCGGAGCGGCATACATGTTTACTGCCCCCCTACCTCAGATTCCCCCCCCAAAAAATGTTTCAAATAATAAGTGATAGGCATTACTGTATGTGGATAGCATACAGAGTTTAAAGAAAATCGTTGGAGCCATTTTCGAAAAAAAACACGAAAACTGGGGAAAAAACCATTCAGTAAAATCGCACTTCTGGTTCATGGATTTTGCCCGAAATCTTTGTCAATGATGCGTTGATACTACCTATAAACCGGAATACCAAGTTTGTGCTTTCCTGTGTCTTTAAGTTTTTGAGATATTCTGTTAAAAAACATACACAACATTCAGGGGATTCCAGAAAAAACATGTTTTTCCCACTTAAATCCCAATTAGGATAATCACCGTGCACAGCGACATGATCTTTCGCGACATGTGCATGTTACAAATTTCCCATCTATTGATGGTACATAACTTTTTCAAAATGGACGAAGACGATATTTTGCTCTGCTCGGCCATGTACAATGCAGCAATGATTCTGTGATTACTAACCTAGTAATTTTATACTGAGCAGCAACATCAAAACTAATAGACAAATAGACCTATATTTCATCGACTTAGGACATTAAAACAATACATTCTGTATAATTATTTTTTTTTTTTAAAAAAAGGTTTATGTTTACAGATTGTAACGGGAACACCTACAAACCGTAACAAGTTCCTAGTTACTGGAGCAGTATTACAGGGGTAAAAGGTTACATAACTTGAAATTCTCTAATTAATGGAACAATGCATTATGTATTATAATTTTATAGGTGATTACACACAGAAAAACACACACACACAAAACATGTGTCCTAATTATAGTAATCAATCCAATAAACTCACTTTTATACACGTAAAAATTAGCTTCATGTGAAAAGAATATAATTCTGTTCATAAACAGTTTTATCATTAGCATTAAATATATTAAACCACGGTATGAGGTGAAATTTGTTTAGAATCCACTAAGGTTTTTCTTGGTTTTACCTTAATATCTCCCTTAGGAGTAGTCCTAGATAAAAACTACACTGACATAAATTGTAGTAAATTTAATTTTAAATTCTACAACTTTGTTTACATAAATTTTTATCATAGAGTTAATATTATCCAAGATATGTTTACACTTCTATAAAACTAGTCTGCTTCATTACAAAAACTAGACGTCAATCCGAACAGGCAACAAGAGCTAAACTGGGGGCATAACACTGACACAGGAGGCTTTGTCCTAGTGCAATTGTAACCTGCTCTGTGTTAGTTTACTACTTGACAGCAAGATCGTACAAGAATTCCGGAAAAGGCAACAAGAGCTAACATGGGAATCACACTGAGACAGGCAGCTTTGCCCTAGCTGCAACTGTAACGTACTCTGTGTAAGTCTACTATCTTACAGTAAGATCGTACAAGAATTACGGAAATGGCGACAAGAGCTAATTGGGAATTAACACTCAGACAGGCAGGTTTGTCCTAGTTGCAACTGTAACCTGATCTGTGTTACCTTACTACCTTACAGTAAGATCGTGCAAGAATTCCAGAACAGGCAACAAGACCTAACTAAGGAATAACACTGAGACAGGCAGGTTTGTCCTAGTTGCAACTGTAAACTGCACTGTGTTTGTTTACTACCTTACAGTAAGATTTGCAATTGTAACCTGCTCTGCGTTAGTTTACTACCTTACAGTAAGATCATACAAGAATTCCAGAACAGGCAACAAGAGCTAACTGCGGAATAACACTGAGACAGGCAGCTTTATCCTAGTTGCATCTGTATCCTGCACTGTGTTAGCTTACTACCTTACAGTAAGATCGTACCAGAAGTTTGGGGCAGGCAACAAGAGCTAACTGGGAAATAACACTGAGACAGGCAGGTTTGTCGTAGTTGCAACTGTAACCTGCTCTGTGTTAGTTTACTACCTTACAGTAAGTTCGTACCAGAATTCCGGAACAGGACACAAGAGCTAACTGGGGTATAACATTGGGACAGGATGCTTAGTACTAGTTGCAACAGTAACCTGCTCTGTGTTAGATTACTGCCTTACAGTAAGATCGCACAAGACGTCTGGGGCAACAACAAGAGCTACCTGGGAAATAACACTGAGACAGGCAGGTTTGTCCTAGTTGCAATTGTAACCTGCTTTATGATAGTCGAGTACCCTACAGTAAGATCGTACAAGAAGTTTGCGGCAGGCAACAAGGGCTAACTGGGGAATAGCACTGAGATAGGCAGGTTTGTCGTAGTTGCAACTGTAACCTGCTCTGTTTAAGTTTACTACCTTACAGTAAGATCGTACAAGAAGTTTGCGGCTGGCTACAAGAGCTAATTGGGGAATAACACTGAGACAGGCAGGTTTTTCCTAGTTGCAAGTGTAAACTGCACTGTGTTTGCTTACTACCTCACAGTAAGATCGTACCAAAATTCCGGAAAAGGCAAAACAAATGCTAACTGGGGAATAACACTGAGACACGCAGCTTTGTCCTATTTGCAACGGTAACCTGCTGTGTTAGCTTACTACCTTACAGTAAGATCGTACAACAATTCTTTGGTGTTCCCTACCAAACTCTGCGAGATGCAGTGCAATGTTACAGAGAAACAGGCTCATACTCAAGAAGGCCAGGCTCAGGGCATCCAAGGACCACTGAACAGCTGTTGAATTAGTACATCGCCACCAAGAAGTTCGAAGTGCTACAAATTTCTGAGAGAGCAGCTGGGAGGAAATTGGAATGAGCTGTGGTTTGATGGCTTTTCGTCCCCACAACAGGGCCAGAACAAACCAGGAAGCACCGCATTTCTCACCTTGAGTTTGCTCGGCAATACATCATCAATTGGTCAATCGAGAGCGTTGGGCAAATATACTGTTTACTGACGAATCCCGGGAATTGCCTTAAGGGCTCCGTGAACGAGTGTGGAGGGGAAGAGATGAAAGATTTGCACAATGCACTTTTGTTCTCACCTAGGCCTTTCCGAGGGATTTCTGAAGTTTTGGGCAGGTATCAGTTTACAAAGATGTACAGAGTTAGTGATTCGTTCGAGGAGGTTCCATGTTCGGTGGTCCCTTTCATGCCGGAGATAGGTGAGGAGTTTGTGCTAATGCATGATAACGCTCGTCCACATATAGCCTCGCATAGTACAGGCATTTCTTAATAACCATAATACTGGACTCCCTAAGCTGGCCTGCCCGTTCCCCTGACTTAAATCCCATACAGCATCTGTGGGATATGCTTGGAACACTGATAAGAGATCGGAGAGTCCCATCCTGGAACACTTCAGGAGGAACTGCAAAGGGTACTTCAAGAACGATTGACCTCTAATCTCACAACACGAAATTTCCCGCTTGATTCCGAGCTGTGCCGAGACGCCTAGTAGCTGTGATAAAGGCAAGAGGAGATAATACTCGGTGTTAGCACAATCCCATTAAAACATAATGAAAAATTAAATAAATTAAAATTTTCCAGATTCACAATTTCTTGTTTTAATTAATTATTTTAAATTTCCTACATAACACTATTTATTTGTTTGATTTTGAAAAATCAGTTAACCTATAAAACGTTATGAACAGATAAAAATTATTAAAAAATTGAAAACTATACATAGAAAAAGTAAATTTTACATGTGGTAACCACTTAGCTATTCCCTTCCCTATAATCTTATTTGTCCAGGTCTTGCTTGGTAGAGCCTAAACAAAATATAAAGTTTACGAGAAAGATTTTTTTCCAATTTTACGAGTTCGTCACCCTGAAATACAAGTTTTGACGTCACCTTGAGACCCCCCAAAAAAGCGATTTTTAGAAAATGATCTGTGTGTTTATAGCATAGCTCAAAAGTGAAAAATCGCAGAAAGTTCAAACTTGATTTCCCGTTTAGGTATCACCATATGTTATCTGTCAAAATTCCTCAACCGGAAGTATCACTTTACTGATTAATTTTTTCAGTTTTCTGCTATTTTTCTAAAACTGCCCAAACGATTTTCTTTAAACTAAGAATTTGAACTACGCATATAAAGAGCTACAACTTTTATTTGAAACATTTCTTCGGATAAAGTAATTTAAGGGGACTTTTGGGGGAGAGGTAGGGTTATGTTTTCCTCTAAAGTGCTATCATAGTTGATTATACAATTCGACCATGTAAACATAATTAATTAAAAATAAATAGATTGCTAAAATTCCGTGTTACAAGAAAAATTAGGAAAACCGGAAGTGCGTTTTTTTACTGAACAGTTTTTTACCGACGAATTTCATTAAATTTGGGTGGTATACTAACTATAAAATTTATCGAATTATAAATTTTGTAAACTATAGTAAAAGAAAGTTGTGTGAGTGTTTCACACCAGATTTTTTTTTTTTTGAAAAATTTTACAAAATAAAAGTGATAGATTGTAGCAGTTTTTTGAGTAAAACTCAAAAAAAAGTATTCTGTAATGTCGTATTTCTGATTAATCGCTGTTCATCAAATTTGGAATTCTTATCAATGCTTCTAATGTCAATTAATATTACTTAGGTGTTAAAACCAAACATTGTACTGAAGTAGCACATTAGAGAAAAGCATAATAACGCACTGCTCCCTCAGGACCCCCCAAAAAATCAATTTCCCAGGTAAATGTTGCAAATAAAAGTGATAAGGACTCATGTGTGTAAATAGTATACGAAATTTGAAAGAAAATCGTATGTTATCCGTCATACCATGCATATTTCTTGTTATTTCTGACCGGTCTCGGATTTTCATCCATCAAGTTCAATGCAGAGATTTCACTTTAACACAATATTTCTGTTACACACTTGGTTTTATTATACTAATTATATTGAACTTATTATATTTACTGTCATCAACAAAACATAATCAACTCATATCTGAGAGTGGGTTAGTAACAAATAAATGATGCAACAAGATTAAAATAACGCCATTAGTTTTATTATAAACCCCAATTGAAATTAATTTTATTTTAAAACACGAAACATAAATTATAATAACTTTAAGTCATTACAATTTTGTTTAAATGCAGTTTTATCATAGGATCAATATTAACCAAGATATGGGACAAAATGTGTAAACAGTTCTGTGAAGCTAACTTGGTTTTCCTCATTATCTCCCTTAGGAATAGTCCTAGCTAAAAACTACACACAACATAAATTGTAGTAAATTTAATTCCCGACAATTTTGTTTATATACATTTTATCATAGGATTAATATTAACCAAGATATTGGCCAAAATGTGTTAAACAGTTCTGTGAAGCTAGCTGAGTTATTCCATATTATCTCCCTTAGGAGCTAGCTAAAAACTACACAGAACATAAATTGTAGTAAATTTAATTCTCTACAATTTTGTTTATATGCAGTTATATCATAGAATTAATATTAACCAAGATATAAGTGAAAACGTATGTAAAAGTTCTATAATTTTTTATTTTTTTAATTATACCTAATTTTTTTTTTAAATTGAGGGTGTTTATTTACTTTATTTTTTT
Source organism: Triatoma infestans (assembly GCA_011037195.1). Taxonomy (NCBI): domain Eukaryota; kingdom Metazoa; phylum Arthropoda; class Insecta; order Hemiptera; family Reduviidae; genus Triatoma; species Triatoma infestans. The sequence continues at coordinate 111,788 of JAAEAF010002778.1, read as the reverse complement.
TAAATATACATATATATTTTTTGGAGGGCTTTAAAAAAAAAAACAGTTTTGATCTCATTTTTGGATATAGTGGGGGAAGGAAGCAACAGGTACTTTATTGCGCTTGCGCCTCACCAATCCGACACAAATAAGCTACTTCCTCCTGGCCTGCTATAGTTAAAAATAAGAAATAAATAAATTTTTCCTTTTTTTTTAGTCTTAATTTTTTTTTTTTAAAGAAATTGAATTTTGAAAATAAATAAAATATTGGCCTAACATGGCGTTAGAAGTTTTGATGGCACTTAGTTTATTTTTAATTTTTATTTATTTCTCGTAAAATGAACGGAACTGTTGATATTTTATTTAAGATAAGACAAGAATCTTTGTATTTGATTCCTATGTTATTAAGTAAAAGTTTTTTATTAATTAATTCTTTTAATAATTTAAATACAAAGCACCCAATAAAAAAATGCGAAATAAAAAAAATCGTTATAACTTACCTTAAAAGTTTTTAATTTTTTTTTTTAAATAAAAACGCCGGATTTAATCCAAAAAAAAATTTTTGTTTTTTTTTAGGACTCAAAAAAAAAAAAAAATGCACTATTCACTTTTTGTTTTTTTTAAATCAAAAATTTTATTAGGTTTTTAATTTTAATTTATTTTTTTCACTAAGTCCTCATTGTTTATTAATTTATTTAAATAAAAAGAAACTGAATTTTAATTTTTTTTAAAAACAATGGACGGTGGGTCTAAATTAAATTTAAAAAAAAAAAATTAACCAAACAGGGGCTAGACACACAGAAAAAAAATTTAACTTTTTAGTAGGACTACAACGTTTAACTAAACACTGAGTTTGACAAACTGAAGAGGAAAGATACTAACTAGAATTATGAACAACATTATTATGGAAGGGGAACTCATGTCTTAGTATAAAAAGAAAAAAAAAAATTACAAATAGGAAAAAAATTAAAAGAGTGGGGGATTATACACAGAGAGAGCTCTGTGGCTGCGTCCAAAACAATTTTAAAATGTATAGGAGTGGGGATGGAGTTACAGTACCTATCTCTACTTCATACACACACAACACCCTACTAAACTGAGCTAAGAATTCCCTCACTAATAAAAACTAAACGTTCCCTACAACTGAATCTTTTCTTCTCCCACCACTTCCATAGAATTTATAAGAACTTCCTCCAAAAAAAAAAAAAAATTACCAGCTTTCCAACAACACTTTAACTACAGCTTATTATAACAATAATTCTTATAAAGTAAACCACATGTTTTATATATATATAGGACTTAGGAAATCCGTTGTAACCTTTCATGAGAACATTAAAACGAAAAATTGTAAATTGACTATACTTTGGTAACTCGGAGAAATTTTGGGGCAATCTTTATTATTTCTAATTAATTTTTTGTTTAGATGGTAGAATTGTATATAAAATAAAAATCAACTATGATAACACGTTAGTGGTAAACATAACCTATCTATCCCCTCCCCCCGCAGCTTAAGAAAAGCCCGCATAAATAGACATTACCCAGAGATATGTTTACAAAATAAAAGTTTGTTTCAAACTCAAAATTTCAACAACACATTTAATTCTAATTAAAATTATTTAGATGATGGAATTGTATAAGTAAACTGAAATAATAGTACTTTAGAGGAAAACCTAACCCCACCCCTCCCCCTTAAATAAATTTTTCCCCGGAAATATGTTTCTTTTTTTAAAATAAAAGTTGTAGCTTTAACTCTAGTACTCAAAATTATAATTAACAAATTTTATAGTTTGTGTTACAAAATTTAATGAAATTCGTCGAAAACTGAAAAATATTGTTCCTGATAAGCGCCACTTCCAGTTTACTAATTTTTTTTTTTTGAAACTCAGGTATTTTGGCCATCTAATTATTTCTAATTAATTAATTATTATTATTTTTTGGATGATAGATTGTACAATCCAACTATGATATACACTTTAGAGATAAACATAACCCCACCCCTCCCCTAAAAGTGCCCTTAAATGAATTTTTCCCAGAGAAATGTTTTAAATAAAAGTTTTAGATCTTTGTATGTCTAGTTTATATAAGAAATTTCAAGAAAATCGTCAGGAGCCATTTTTGTGAAAATCGCGAAAAAGTGAAAAAAAAAAATCATTTAGTAAATTGGTAAAGTAAACACACTTCTGGTTATCCGATTTTTTTTCTAATTCAGGAACTGCAACAACATATTTAATTCTAATTAATATTATTTAGATGATACAATTGTGTTAGTAAACTGAAATAGCACTTTATAGGAAAACCTAACCCTACCCCTCCCCCATAACTGCCCTTAAATAAATTTCCCCTACAGAAATGTTTCAAATAAAAGTTGTAGCTTTATGTATGTGTAATTGACTGACCAAAGTTTCAAGAAAATGTCGGAACCATTTTTGAGAAAAACGCAAAAAATTAAAAAACCCAACTAGTAAAGTGGTACTTCCGGTTGAGGAATTGTGACAGATAACGTACTGTCAGATCCTATGGTGCTACCTAAACGGGAATATCATGTTCCACGTTCCACGACTTTTCGTTTTTGAGCTATGCTGTTCACATACACACAGACCATTTGCTAAAAACCACTCTTTTACTCAGGGGACCATAAAACGGATATTTCCGATAAAAACTCGATATCGAAAATTTGTCACGATTACAATACTTCCTGTTACTAGGAATAAGAGAAAGTGAAAAAGTGTGTTCACTTTTTTGTAGACTTAGGTTACCTCAAAACGTGTATTTCCTGTGAAAATTCGATATCGTGATACTAGAAGTCAATGAAAGTAAAAAAAAAATCTGGTGTGAAACACTCACACAACTTTCTCTAAGTTATAACATAAAATCACATATTTTTTTCTTTTAATTTTCTAATTTTGCTCATAATATCCTAACATAAATACACAGGAGGTGGTGAGAGGAACAAGTGCCAACCTACCTCAACAGAAGGAGTAGAGTATCTCAACAGAGTAGGAGAATGATTACATTGTGGAGACCCAATAATTTACAAACATAAATTGAATTTTAACGTCTCAAGATTTCACAGAATCACCTAAAAAATAATTTTTTTTTTCAGAAAAATGTTTCAAATAAAAGTGTTACGTATTTATGTGTAGCTAATATACGAAGTTTAAATAAAATCGTTGGAGCCATTCAAGAAAATCTCGATAAAACTGGAATACAAATACATTCAGTAAAGTCGCACTTCCGGTTGATGGTTTTTTGCCTGTAACCTTCGTGACAAGATACGGTGGGTAGTACCTAAACGGAATATCCGGTTTGATCTTCCGGTGATTTTATGATTTTATAAAATTTAGTTCATACACAGACACACCATTACACACACACACACACACACACACACACACACACACACATCTCACAAAACCTTTTTATTTACTCTCTCTTACTTCCCTAGAAAGAGGAAGTATGGAGGGAAGGGATTAGCTCAGTATTTAGCGAACTGGACTCCCACGCGGCGGTCCTGGGTTCGAGTACAGCTGCTGTCCTTAGATTTTTTTCTTCCTAGGAGCCTCTTATAGCTCACTGTCCGGTTATGGGCAGTGTTGTTTGTAACGAGAGGAACACTGTCCGGAGGCCGGTAGTGCACTGAGAAGGCTCCGAACTTTGGGGTATCTATTGGGCCCAGAAGGGCTTTGGATTGCATAGGGTTCGGTACGTCCCCACAGAAAAATAAAAAAAAGAGGAAGTATTGTAATCATGTCAAATTTTCGATTTTTCACCGGAAATATCCGTTTTGAGGTCCCTGAATCCGAAAAAAAGTGGTTTTTAGCGATTTCTATATGTGTGACAGTATATCCCAAAAACGAAAAAAACGCAGAATATTCATAAGCTTTTCGAAAAAATAGTCGTTCAAATAGGAATGTTTTTTTTCAGTATTTAGTGATTATATTAATATTTGTATGATATTAATTAGAATCAAATATGTTGTTGAAATTCCGAGTTTGAAGAAAATCAGATGACCGGAAGTGCGGTTTTACTGAAAAGTATTTTTCAGTTTTCTGCTATTTTCTCTAAAACGGTTCCAACGATTTTCTTTAAGCCAAGTATGTGAAGTACACATACATAGAGCTACTTTTATTTGAAACATTTCCCTGGTTAAAGTCAATTAAGGAAGCTTGGGCGGTAGTGGCGGGGTTATATTTTCCTCTAAACTGCGATCATAGTGATTATACAATTCTACCATCTAAACAAAATTAATTAGTAATAAATAGATTGCCAAAATTTCGAGTTTCAAGAAAAAAAAAATCAATAAACCGGAAGTGGCGTTTTTACTGAACAGTTTTTTCAGTTTTCACGATTTTCTCCATTAAAAACCCCGACGGCCTATTAAAACGGTGGTGTAGTGGTTATGAGCATTGACTTGTAACTGGGAGATCACCAGTTCGAGTCACGCTTATAACTGCTAAATTTTATATTCGTTCAAAAAAATTTTAATAGTAAAGTAGGTGTTTTTCTTCAATTTAGAATATTGCACTATTTAATGCAAAATTTAACGCACTAAAATCGACCAACTTAGCTGCAGAAATGATCCTGTAGAAGTAAGGTCTTTTAGGAAATGCAAGTACTAGAATTTCTGGTTTAGATTTTGAAATTTCAGAGCCTATGGGGAAGCTAAAATCCAACTTCGATGGTGAAGTTTAAGCAGTTCTGCTGACCCTAAAAAGACTTGAACAAGAACGGCCTGGAAATGCGGTACTTCTTATTGATTCCCAAGCGGCAATTCTGGCATTTACGTGGCAAGCCCCTTTTGAGTCCTATGATGGTCTTCGTGCGGATAGTCTCATTTTTTCGGGCAGGAAAATTTTTATGCAATGGATCCCTAGGCCATAGCGAAATAATGGGAAATGAGAAAGCAGACCAGCTTGGCAAATTGGGATCGCAGAAGGAACAACCAGCGACTCCAATAGAGTTCAACGTGGCGAAGAGGATCGTGAAAGAAAGGCTCAGCCAGAAGGTGGTTACAAGACTCCAGGAAAAGGCTAGAGGAAACCATTGGAGTAACTTGAGCAACAATCTACCTAGAAGCTATGCGGTTGCATGTTTTAGACTGGCAGCAGGTCAAGACTATCTCCAGGCCCGTTTACACCGTATTGGTCCCGTATTGGGGTCCCTATGACAGGTAGCCATTTTTTTGATTGTGAGGTCCTACAAGATGTGCGACAGTTGCCTGATAGGCAGTCCAATACTTATTATTTTAATCCAAAAATTAAAATTGGAGAAAAACTAAAATAACTTCAGTAAAAACACATTTCCGGTTCAACAAGTTGTAGGGTCTTTGTATGTGTAGGTCAATATACTAAGATTAAACAAAATTGTTGAAGCCATTTTTCGGAAAAAATTTCAGAAAACTGAAAAACTTGAAATCCTAGTAAGCCAAGTGGAAAGGTTTAGTAGCGCACTGAGTTCAGACAAGCAACGAGTTCGAATCCAGCATGCTGCCCATAGATCTTCTTGTCCTAGGATCCTTTACAGCTCACTGTCCGGTGATGGGCAGTGTTATCTGTAACTAGAGGACACTGCTCAGAGGCCGGCAGTGCACTGAGAAGCCTCCCCGGGGGCACAATAGATCTTTTTCAGGTCACAGTGCAATAATCGCCTATAAAAATCTATTTTCAGATAAGAGAACTAGTTAGAATGTATTTCTTACAGAGCGACCGTACAAAAAAGTTAAATCTAATAAGACATAATTTTGGTTATTCTAAAAAGTCGTCTTAGTATTAACTGCAGAAATAAAATCGTTTTTTCGCAATTAATTCCTATGAGGGGGGCAACGTATGAATAATGTTCTCCTTTAATTAGAGACATTTCCATAAATTGTATAATTTTTATTATTGAAAATAAAATAAATATTTACCTTATTTTATATACAATATTATTTATAAATCAAACAAATTTAAATATATCGTAATGATATCATCCATTAAAAATTGGGCGTTACCAATCTATTTAAGCCCAACCTAACCTGCAATTGTGCATACTTTCGAATGGCATTGTTTGTTTATATAATTTTCTGTAATTTTTATATGTTTATACAATTTGTAAAATGATATATTTAATAATTTTGAGTACGATTTGTGCTTTTGCGCAAGGTAAGAATTAATTTTTTTTATTATTATTATTTTTTTTCTTAAAATTTTAACAGTTAAAGTCGTTCAATTTCTGTGACTCATTTTTACTGCATACATCATTAACATACAAAGATTTTATTACACTTTAAGCCATTATTTTTGTTAATATTTAGATCTTTACTTGTTTATGATTAAGCCCTTTGTCCTCGGGCAAGTCCCCTATTGGTGGTGCACGATAGATAAAATTAGATTTCAATTTTTGGTATATGTAAATATATTCATTTCTCATCGATATTGCAATAAAGTCCAAAAAAAAAATCGGCACGAGGATTATCAATGTGAACCTGTGTGACCTGGCAAACTTGCAATTCGGATTAGATTCTTGTTGGCGGCAAGTAAGCCTCCGCCTCTGTGACCCCCTTCTTGGCAACCCACCATTAGAGGAGTACCCTCAACAGTTCTATCTGTTTTAATTAGACTTAGAAGTCTGAAGCATAGATGATCCCTTGGGTCTACTAGTGGCCTATAGTTATTCCGTAAGACTACGTCTGTTGTTCACAAACATTATATTATATTAATCTTTAGACGTTGCAGAGTTTTTTCTATACATTGATGTCCCATTTTAGAATAATCATGACTCAGCCTTTAAGGTATATTAGTAATTTTACGTCATTACCAGAGGGATGGAAAACTGTACAGCTCCGGAATTTTGTGAAATTGAAGGCGATAATGGTCCATGGTCAGAGTTAATCAGTATTTTATCCGTCATAGCATGCATCCTTCCTTTTGTTCCTGACCGGTTTTGGATTTTTCATCCATCATCAGAGCAAATTCCATTATTAGTTCGTTACAATGTAATCATTCTCTACCTGCCTCGGTTGGTAGGCTAGCACTTGTCCCCCCCCACCAAATGTATACGTTAGCACAAATAAGCAAAATTTGTCATTTTATGTATAATCTTGCTGAAAGAATTATTTTCGACTATAAAACTGCTAATTACATTATTTGAATCCCTAGGTTTCGGCATCGGTTCTACTCTGTACTGTTACCAATGCATATCAACTCATCCAGGATGTGGTACACCATTCAACTGGCTTTGGCATTGGAGCCAAGCTTGTCCAGAGAAAGATGATACATGCGTCAAACTTATTGAAAGAAAAGGAGGTACGTAATAGGAATTCAAAAAAGTATCTTGTTTAAAAAATATTTTTTCAGGTTTTCAGAAAATACAATTTTTTTTCTTTTTTGTCTGCATGTTTATCTATCTGTCTGTAGTGAACAATATATCATTTCAAATTTGATATTTCCTATAAATTATCAACCACTACCGCATTTGATGACACAAAGATTTGGGGGGGGGGCAAAATTCATTAATTCTATTTATTATTATTATTCATCTGTTTGCCATCACAAAGTGATTCTGTGACAGTTAGGTTCGATTTTGGGAGATGAGAGTTTTGGAGAAACATTGGGCAGGCTAATTTATCAAGGGTACCAAGCAAGGGGTTTCGGATTATCTTCTGTCTTTGAACACGATAAGATTCAGGACTTTAGTAGGTGTGGTGACTGGACACACATGGGTGACTAGTCATTTGCATAATATAGGGAAGACGTCTAGTTCCATATGTCAGAATTGTGATGATAGAGTTATGGAAACGGTGTATCCACTATTTATGTCAGTGTCCTCGTTTTGTTGGCACTAGCTTTCGTGTATTTGGGAGGGCCTCACTCTCATGGGCAAGCTTGGGAGGGTTAGATCTAAAAGATATTGTAGACAGACTAGTAAACTACCTGGGGGGGCCACTAAGCCTTGCACTATCCAAAGCTCCACTTGGCTCCCCATACAGCCACCCAAAGAAAAAAAAAACTACAACAAACCGGGAGGGAACCGATATGGGGGGACGGAGGGAATCGATATGCCTATCAAAGTTCTTGAATCCAAGCAAATCTATCATAACATGGATGGATGAGTGTTTTCTTCCCTCCGTCTCACAAACTCTTACAAAAAGGGGTCTGGTTTGAGGTCTTTTATTATGTAGAGATGTTTCCTTAAATCATAATGCCCTACTCTGTCCATGACTGAAAATTTTGACAGGCATGTGGCCAAAGACACCAACAGCAGAAGCTCTCTAGGTCTTGTGACAAAGGAGAGAGGCAACTCCTCATTCCATGTGACCCTGTAACCAGGCTAGAAGTGCATCCTTCAAAGGGAAAAAGCACTTCCAGTCTTTTAGTACAGCGCTTTCAACACAGCTTGAAGATATCCTAGGATACACCTCAACCTGAAAAATAGTGATCCATTCACAAATAGATATTCACCAAGTGATCTCCTGTCTCTGGGAGCTCCCAGACTTTGCCATCCATTCTGGAATCGTTCAGGGTAACCCCGGAAGTAATCACACACTAAATGGACCCAATCTTTAACAATCTTCCCTGGAAGGTAACCTGATACGTACTGTAAGAATTATTGAAAACCTAACCAGCTCTTCAGGGACCGTAGCGTCACCACGGATATGCCCTTCCTCAACAGTCTTACTTAATAAGACGTAAGCTTACTAATATTTATTACAAAAATAATTTTTTTTTTTTATAATATGTTTCAGCAAATGAAGTGATCACTAGAGATTGTTTGAGTTCATTAAAAAGTATCAGAACTGATATTCCAGCTGATCATTATGAAGGTTGTCGACCTTCCACCGTTGATTTACAATTGGCCCATTATGTTAATAATTCTATTAAAGAATTAGATATTAGAAGGTAAATATAATTATTTTTTTTTTTTAAATTAAATTAATCTTGGAAGCTTCCGCTTCTATTGTCTTGGCAAAACATTATGGGTCTTCGGAATCCTTGACAATAGGATTCAACCCGAAGATCTTAATGTTTTCTTAACTTTTTTTTTTTTCTTGTTGGCACTACAGTCCTTCGGAACCAAGGTCTCCTCAATTAGAGAATTCCTATCACTCCTGTCCAACGCTCTCAACCTACATCTCCTCACCCCATCTGTTTCAGGTCCCCTTCCGCGTCGTCAAGCCATCTTTTTCTCGGCCTCCCTAGTTTCTTTCTTCCTCCACAAGTTTCCCACCCATAAGTCGACGTGGTAGTCTCGCTGCCGGCATCACTATTATAGAGATCTCGAAGTTCCTGGTTCTTTTTATTCGCCATACTCCGTGTTCGCATATTGGGCCATATATGGCTCTAGATTTTGCGTTCCCTGTGGATGGGGATGTAGAATACATCCACAGTAGCCCTGCTTGTCGTAAAAGGCGACTAAAAGGGTACACTTGCATGTATACTCACACACACACGTATATATATACGAATATACGTATATATATATAGACCACATGCACACTACATACACCCCACACAATCCAATACACACATACAGTACACAGCTCAGGGCTACTGCCCCTGAAGTCCCTAAGAGGAGCAAGTCTGGAGGCTCGGAGCCGCCCTCTCGCCAGACTCGGACGCTGAGGGCCGTCTTAAATTAATATGATAACGAAACCTCAGAGAAAGAAAATATACATTTTTACTTTCTCTTATTCCCTAAGTACTGGGATCGTATAAAATATTGAGTTATTGTCGGAGTAATTCTTTTGAGATGGGTCAGTGTATGTGTGTGTGTGTGGTTTCAATAACAATATATCTCAAAAAGGAAAAAGTCGTAGGAAGCTAAAAGTTAGTATTCCATTTAGGTATCACCATTGCATCAGACTCAAAGGTTTCGGGCAAAATCCATGAACCAGGAGCGCTACTTTACTTTAGCGATTTTCGTTAAACTTCGTATACTCTCTACACATATAAATACCTATCACTTTTATTTGAAACATTTTCTTGAGAAAATTGATTTTTTTGGGGATAGATTCTGGGGAGGGGGAACAGTAGCGTTTATGCTTTCCTCTAAATTGCCACTGCACTATGTATAATATATGGATCAGAGAGATATTTTCCGTGATAACCTGCTTCTTTTTGTGGTCATCGCCCCAGTTTCAGGTCCCAAGAAACCGGTCGATGATCACGAAAAGAAGCAGGCTATCATGGAAAATGTCTCTGATGCTTTCGGATCCAAGCTCTGCGGGAATCAACCACAATAAGTATAATATATGGTTTTTACCACCTGTATAATATTTATACTCATAAGAAGCATTGATAGAATTCCAAAATTTGTAGAAAATCCCTTTACAGGAAGTGCAATTTTACAAAATAGGTTTTTGAGTTGGGGGGGGGTGAATTTTCTCGAAAATGGTTGCAACCATTTTTTTAACCGTAAATATAATCAACCATTTCTTTATATTTAAATATTAAATTACGGTTAAATATTTTTAACCGTATGCTATCTCTTATTATTTCAAACAATTTCCTGGGAAAATTTTTATATTTTTGGAGGTTTCTGGGGGGAACAATAGCGTAAAGCTTTTATCTCAAGTACCAACTCGGAGCTGAAAAATCGATTAATCCGTCTTCTTTAGTTTTTTTTTAAATTTTCTTGCAAAATGGCCATACAGATATTCTATAAACTTGGAATGTTTATTGCACATATAAATGCCTATCACTTTATTTAAAACATTTATCCGAAAAAAAAATTATTGTAGAGGGTTTTTTCGGGGGGGGGGGGGGGCTGTCATTTGTGTTTAAATTGAAAACCGTACAAGCTTTTATTTAGTTTTTGACAGAGGGCGTTCCACACAGGTGCGTCAGGTATTTGGGGGGGCGATACACTGCGACCTTCCTGACCCCTTGGGTGCCGTACGTTGTCCACAGCATCCCAAACAGGTGTCCCAGGTGAACACCGTCTACAACAACACCTCTATCAGGTTAAGATCCCTAAGGAATCCTAATAACCTGGCGGGCTCTAGGGAGTGTATATTCCCCTCCTGCTCCTCCTGGCAACCACCTAGGTTCTTAAATCTTCTTTGAGTGGTAGCCTCGCAGTCCGTTAGGAGACGTAAATGGAGTTTCCTCAATCTCCCCACAGAATCTGCATATGCTGTCCACTCTCCAGCTATCCAAACCCAGCTTCGTCATGTGCCCTTTGAGTCGACAATGTCCCATGAGGAAACCCGCCTTTATTTTTTTTTTATGCCCAGCCCAACTGAACATTTTGTAAATTCTGCAAATTTTAAATAAAATTGTATTAATTGGAGGGATTAGCTAAGTGGTTAGCACGTTGGACTCCCACGCTAAGGTCCCAGATTCGAGTCCGGTGTTACCCTCAGATTTTTTCTTCCTAGGAGCAGCTCACTGTCCGGTGATGGACAGTGTTGTCTGTAACGAGAGAACACTGTCTGAAGCTGGCAGTGCACTGAGAAAGCTTCGGGCACTAATGACCATAGATGATGAAGCGCCTTAAATTAAAAAAATAAAATAAAAAAAAAATGGAGAAAGAGAAAGTTGTGTGTGTTTCATACCAGATTTTGTTCGATTAAATGTAGAATAAATAATTTTTTTTATTATATTTTTTTTTTTATTTTTTTATTTTCAGAAATTACTACGATGAAACAACTTGGTGTTTCTGCTTTTTTGACAATCGTTGTAACAATGCACATAACCTTCCAGTAACACAACATCTGATTATTGTATCCGTTATGTTATCTATTTCTAAAATTTTTAATATATTTTGAAAAATTGTTGGAATCATAAAAATTATAATGGTCTACTAAACAATCCAAAAAAATATATATTAGGTATTATGTATTCATATATGTTAATATGAATATGCAATTTTTTTTTTTTTTTTTATTTATTATATATGCATTTTTGCATTTATTTGCATCTGTAGGAGATATTCCGTCCATTTTTTTTATAATTAACATTTATTTCAGTGTTACATTTTAAATTTGTATTTATTATTATATTACGTATTATTTTTTTTTATAATTAATAATGCATTGTTTTTTAAATTTTGTAAAAAAATAAAATTTTGTGTTTTTGCGTTGCGTTAAGAAGACAAGGCTGCGCCCTACCTAGTGTCCTGGGTACATCTTAAAGAGTAATAAAACTTAACCAAATACTGTGACATTAGTTAAGTCGTAGTCGGGGGCTGCATTAAAATAAAAAACATGTAATATTGTATATTATGGGCAAGAATAGTGGGCGGCGGGATTATACCTCAGTTGGGGTAGCATTTTATGTACTCGAGTATTGATGCAGCACTACTATTGAAGAAGTCTGTTGTAATAATTTCATGTAGAGAGTGGATAATCGAAAAAGTTGCATCCAGAATCAAAATAATCCACGAAAATGCAAGTTTCATTTTTAGATGATCAAGAAAGCCAAAATGGGTTCTTTTAGAAGACTGTACAGGCTCCCAGTTTCAGCAGAGTTTCCCAGTTTTCTACAAAGTTCTTCGGATTGAGATAGCTTCAGTTGTTTAGTATATACCAGAAGTTTCGCCCATTATAAGGATGAATGAGCTCATCCGTAAGGATGAATGCTTTGAAGCTGTCCATGTCTGGAAGCCTGACAGACATGTGCCAGAAGACACGCCAACAGCAGGCTCGGGGACCCAGGAAACGGAGAGAGGCGCCTAATTTGGCAAACCTATCCACCTCCTCATTCCCAAAAATTCCCATGTGACCTGGCAGTAAACGTTTCGCCCATATTATAAGGTAATAAAATTGTTGCTTAATTTCTAACACCCAACACTGGGCAAAAATCAGATTGGGTGTTGATATAAGAACGATAGGGAACATTAAGCTCCGCCTTTTTATTGCTTTGTTTTAACAACCATTCACTCCCGATTCTTTCCTAATGTTGTGTCTAGTAATAAAGCCGGAAGAAATGGAAGAGATTAGCTTAATGGTAGGGCGCTGGACTCATTTCCTTTTTTTCCTGAATTATAGGCGCCTGGTTAAAGTTGAAGGAACGCACTTACCTGATCGCGCTATCTTTTATGTTTCCTCAACCTCGATCGATGTTGAACTGGGTAAAACTCTCGGGATCTCGATTAAGAATCCAATTGTTTTAAGATGCCAGGATCTTGAGGCATTCCAAGCATTCCACAAACCTTTCTAATCTGCTCTGAGGTTCTCGACCCCGAGGTTTAAATACCACCTATCCAGGCGCTACGATAGTTGAGTAGTTAGAGGCGTGGTCCGCAAAGCTATGTTGTACTGTGGTACTGGATTCGATTCCTGGTCTTTGCCCTGGATTTTGTTGGATATAACAATACCTCGTACTCTGTATGGTAAAGTGATGGACGTTAGGTCCACTTATCCCCGGGGCTAATATATCAAAAAGATAATTCGGTCATCAATGCAGGATTACAGTTGCACTTCCTTAATTCAACCAATCACATCTACTTTTTTTCCCCCAGGACCTAGAGTATTATCACTAGATTTTATAGAATAATTGCCTAATCTTTACGCTCAAATAACTCTGATCAGTTTCCGTCCAAAGATTTTTTTGTATTCCTAAAATCCCAAAAAATCGAATTAAGAGATTTTATGTACAAATAAGAATTAATTAATATGTAAATAATTCGACTTATTGTTCATAAATTATACAAATTATTAATTTTATATTGTTAAAATGATTTTTACAAATAAATAAGTATATATATATACTAGAAACTCTTGCTGGGAGGGCTACCCCCCCTGGAACCCCTTATTTCCTTTAATTCCTGGTACTCCCACTTCTATTTAGGTATTGCCAGAATACAATTATATATAAAATAAAAAATTTTCATTAAACTCAAATTTTACATATTTATTCTAACATAAATATTGAGGTGGTAGTGGGGGTAGTAGTATCAACCTACTTAATCTTGGTAGGTGAGAGAAGTGATGATTATATTATGGCCCAATAGAGCGCTAAAAAAAAAAAACACCCAACCAACAACATATAAAATTTGAAATTAATACCACCACAAATTCCCATACAAATATCCTAAATAATTTATCTGTGAAGTTAGCTTTATTATTTATAGCTTTAGCTTATTATTTATCTGTATAGTTAGTTAGTGTAACCAACGAATGTAAATAATGTTATTTAAATATAAGTAATTAATAGTAAAGTAGCAAAAGTCTTGACAGAGATGATATAGAAATTGCTGACTCGGGAATTCTCCCCTCTTTAAAGTGGATTCCTGGAGCCGTGAGAGCGAATTAAAGAGTGTATAAAACAACCGGTCAGTGGCGGTTGTTTCTATACAGTGATGAATTGTGGCTTGTGGTTGTGTGCCTGTGTGCTGGGTGAGTTGCATTTCTGTATCACTTCTGGCAAAGCTTTAATATAAATTTTCAGATAGTTTACGTATAATTCCAGTAACTTTAATTGTTCTATATTAGCTCGAACTAATTCACCTGTAGTTGGTAAGTTTTTTTCAGATAAATTAAAACTTCCATTCAATAATTAGAGTAATTCTCTTAGTACTTTCCCATCAATTAAGATTTAATTATTTTCGTTAAATATCAGAGTTGTAATTTTAAGTAGAACATATCGTTTATGATTGAAACCTTTATTAGTATTGGATCCGTAATAGTCACGCTTTGCTTGTTAATAAGAAAATTATTCCTTGTATGTATAAATTTAGACTCAGTATATGATTATTGCAATATAGTGAATAGATAAATAAATAATCTTGTGTTTCTGAAGCCAAGGCTCTCGTCTGTCCCCTCCCTAACTTTCCCGCTCTTTTATACTGATGTCAGGTGTTGGGGCAGTATGCAATAAGTACTACTTGATTAAGCGGACCAACTACACTGGAGAGGGGGTTATACCAAGACAATACGCCCGCTAGTAGGGGGACTGCTGAGTACAGCAATTAAGGGCCGAGCGTTTTTCCGTGAAGGGGGCCGAAATCGGGGATTTCACGGAAACACTGGGGAATCTGGGACCCTGTAAATTTTTCACCACCCTAGATTTGGCCAGTGGGTACTACCAAGTCCCCATTGCGCCGGAGGACCAGGAAAAAACGGCGTTCACAACGGAAGGCGGACATTAGAGTATCAGGGGTTGGCCTTTGGGTTGGTTAACGCCCCTGCCACCTTTCAAACACTCATCGATCAACTTCTCGCAAAAATCAAGGGCACTGAATGCTTAGTGTACCTAGATGATGTCATCGTGTTTAGGGCTACGGCGGAGGAACTCTGTCTAAGACCGGACCACGTCCTCTCGCTGCTAGCAGAAGCCAGTCTAAAGATTCAGCTGGAAAAGTGCCGCTTCGCCCAGAGTGAGGTGCGATATTGAGGCCATATAGTCACCGCTGAAGGGGTAAGGACCGACCCAGAAAAGATAAGGGCAATTCGGGTGTACCCGATCCCATCGAATGTCAGGGAACTCCGAGGATTCTTGGGACTCGCCGGATACTACCGCCGGTTTATCCCATCCTTTGCCGAGATCGCTAGCCCTTTAACCAGATTGGTACGAAAAGGGCTTCAGTACGATTGGGGGCCGGAGCAGCAGCGAGCGTTTGAGCAGTTGAAGGGTGAGTTCTGCTCTAGCTCCGTCCTGGCCTACCTCGAATTTAGTGAACCCTTCATTCTAGCCACGTCGGAAAGGCCGTAGGAGCGGTGCATTCCCAGGTGAGAAATGGGGCCGAACGCCCCGTCGCCTTCGCAAGTCTGCAACTATATCAGGCCGAGCGGAACTGCGCCACTACGGAGAGAGAACTTTTAGCAGTGATTCGGGCGACCAAACTTTTTCGGTGCTATCTACTGGGGCGGAGGTTCAAGCTCATAACCGACCACAATTCCCTACGTTGGATGCTCAGCATGCAGAAAGGTTGACCCGTTGGGCCTTGCGGTTAGCTGAGTTCGAGTACGAGGTCGAAGACACACGGTCTGCATAAGCCCGGTCGAAGACAGACGAATGCAGATGCCCTTAGTCGCGGCGTGGCTACCTCGGTTACTGAACCGGCTGAACCAAGACCCGCCACGAGGGAGCCTGAGGGTATAGACCAACTTCCGGTGGTCCCGCGCCAACCCTTACCGGTTCGGCTGACGGTTGCGAGGGAACAGATGGACGATCCGTGGTGCCAGGAGTTGAGGCGCAAATCTCCACCTGAGTTGCACCTGGACCCCGACGGGGTCATGTTCTGGAACACCGAGCCCATGGGTAAGAATGTGATAGTGCCAGCCGCACTGAGAGCGGCCGTATTGCAACATGGGTACGACGCCGTGTGGGCGGGGCATCCTGGGGCCGAGCGAACTATTGCCCGACTGCAAGGCCATTTCTATTGGCCCAGCCTGCGTCAGGACGCAGTGGAGTACGTCAGACAGTGCACATCGTGTTTGGAAAGAAAGACCCCGGCCAATCTCCGAGTCCCGTTGGGCGAGCCATATCAGGCCCAGCGCCCGTTTGAACAAGTCTCCATGGATATTGTGGGGCCTTTACCCTCTACCTCCGATGGGTATAAGTACATCCTCACCTTTATTGACCATCTCAGCATGTTTGCGGAAGCCATCTGGTTAAAGGAAATCACTGCGGAGGAGACGGCGCGAGCGTTGGTAGAATCGATCATCCTGAGGTACGGTACCCCAAATAGATTATTAACCGATCAAGGCCGAAACTTTGTGTCGGACCTTTTAAGTCCATGTGTCGATTTTTGGGTATACAAAAATTACAAACCACGGCCTATCATCCGGAGTGCAACGGTATGGTGGAGCGGCTACACCGAACTCTAATGGACTCGATGTCGCATTTCGTGCAGAGAGATGGAAGGGATTAGGATAGGGGCTGCCCTAAGTACTTACGGCGTACAGGTTCATTGCGCATTCGGCCACCAGGTTCACGCCCAACTACCTCATTTATGGTAGAGAGCTATTTCTCCCCGCGGAGGAAGAGCTCCAAGCATGGCAACCGGTTACAGAGATAGAGCATCATCTCCGGCGATTGGGGGAGAGGATAGTGAGTCACAGAAGGAGGCTTTTTGCCGAGCTGCGTTGAAATTTTTCCCCTCTCGTCCCTGTCGGCCATTCTAAGAAATTTCATCGCCCCTGGTCAGGGCCATATAATAGCAGACCGGGGCATCCACCTGTAAATTACGTCATAGAGAAGGGTATAGGAGAGGTGGTCACGGTGCATGTAAACCGCTTAAAGACCGCTTCTGGAAAGGAAAATCCCGGAACCCAGCCGGAAGAGGAGAAAGGAAGAGACCAGCAGTTGCCCTCCTATGGAAGTCAGGAGGAGGACCCCTATTGGTGGCCTCCGTAGGTAGGCGAAGAACGTGCCTCCCCAACACCAAGAAGATACCCCGAAATCCCTGCTAGGAGGGTTGACCAAGGGCCGAAGAGCGGGAGCTCGGAAGTCACCGTAGGCGACAGGGGAGATACTAGTGCTGTTGGGGAAGAAGAGGACACCATTGATTCCTTTGGGGGAGAGTCTCCCCCATTTGTTGACAACCCCAAAGACCCAACCTGGGCACCAGGTATCCCCGTTGCAATAGAACCACTCAGCACCCTATGGTTCTGCGACAGAGGCCGCGACGAGTGACAGTGGAGGAGCCGAACCCTCCTGAGCAAGGAGCCGAGTCTCCGAAACAAGCTGGGCGGAGTGAAGGGGCTTCCCCTAGTAGGTGAACCTACCCAGACAACGAGACCAGGTGAGCGGTATAACGAGACGGTGACGGAGGGGGGGACACTAGACAAAACCATAATTACTAACAGTGACACATGTTTCAGGGAGTGTGCTTGCGGCTCAGTAGAGGCAAGGAATAGTATTCCTACCCAGGACGGAAGTATTACTCTCGGGCGACTATTGGCAGGTGGTGGTGGAACTAAACGATTCCTGTATGGACCGGTCCATTTCTGCTGATTTGCGGCGGGTGACCCTACGAGTCAAGCAGGACCTGGAGGAGGCAGTTCGCCAAACGCCGGAATGGAAGAGCGGGTTGGAGGAAGTAGATCGTATCCTGGAACTAGAAAACGAGATGACTGGAGCCAGTGCCGCCCTAATGGGGATGCTACCACATGCCCGAAATAATCGGGGACTCATAAATGCCGGGGGAGAGTTGCTTAAGGTATTGTTTGGTACGCCAGATTCGGGGGACGTAGAAAACATTCAGACCAGGCTGACGAGATTAGAGGTCTTAGCATGGAGGTCCTGCACGTCGAAGAGGTCCACCTCTCGGTGACGCGACGATTAGGGCGAGATGGAACCCACAAATCGCCGATTAAATGAACTCGTAGGAAAACTTTACCAGGGGGTAGAAGAGAGGAGACGAACATTGGAACAACTGGAAAAACAGTACTCCGCACTAGATAGCCTTGTACACCTGTCCACTACCTTACGCCACCTGGAACTTACGGCTCTGAAAGCCATATTGGATCTCCAAAATCTTCATAGAGACTTAATAATAGCCTTGGCCTCGGGAAAATTGGGTCCTCCCTGATCTCGCCTGTAGAATTGGGAAACATTTTGCGTAAGGCTAGGGATGCTTTGCCGGGTGATGTGGAGTTGCTTTCGGCGGAGATGTACATCTACTATGAACTGGCCAAAGCCCATGCCGTTTCCACTGCTGAACTCATACGAGGGATGTTGAGATTTCCACTGGTGAGTCGTATACGACAAATGGAGCTATTTCAACTTCGGCCACTACCGGTCCAAGACCAATCCACCGGTATGTTTGTGGTCATCCAACCGGCGGCCGAATACATTCTAGTTAGCCGCGACACAGAGTATTACGCAGAAGTCGGACAGGACCAGCTAAGAGACTGCTGAGAAGGTGCCATCTGGCCGTGCCCGATTCGTTTTCCGCTGGCCCAGCGGTATGAGACGACTTGTACGAGCAGCCTTTTCTATAAAGAACAAGCAACGGTGCCAGACAAGTGCCATCCTACGGTGCTTACAACACCTCATGCACCGGTGTGGTATTGGGACGCCAGTAATGCGTCCTGGATTTTCAGCTTAGCTAAGCCCACTAAGCTCGTTTCCAAATTCGCAGGGCCTGCAGGTATACAAGTAACCGAAAGGATCCTAAATGGAGTAGGGCAAGTTGCGGCGTCCAAGGGCTGTACTCTCCAGACTAACGGAACAATGTGGACTCCACGGGACCCTATGAAACGTGCGGACAAGTTGATGCCCGACCCTAGGGCGGCGATAATAAAATAGTGGATGACCTAACCTTGGGAGGAGATGTCAAGTTGGGGGATTTTGACGCCATGGAAGTGCCTCTAGAGATACTTCAGCAGCGTATCCGGCAGGCGGAGTCATGGCCTCAGCGAGACAGTTAGACGGTGGGTGTTAAGGCCACACATAAAATTAGAAAATAGTAAATAATAATAGTAAACTTAAAATGATTGCCAACAAAATTAAAAATTAAAAATTCTCTAAAATTTAAACTTTGTACTGTAAAATGTAAATCACGAACAACAGTCAGTAGTCGCTTAGAGCTTGCCCAGGGCACACACACACACGCATACACCGCTGTTATCTAGTCAAGTGATTCGATTCAATTTCTTCACGTCAATTCAGTTATTTCTTTTTATGTTTTCTCCACATTGGAGCACGCTACAGCATTCTTCGCTTCATGCAGATGCTTTTCACATCAAGAAGAAAACTGAACAGGTGACAAAAGAAAACCATCAAAAAAAAGTAAGTGCACTTACATTTTACAAAGAAAAACGTACGAGTATTATTTGCGCATGCACAACTCTACCAATAGATGGCAGGCCACTCATCGCTTCAATAAGTAGGAACATTAAAACTACATCGTAGCATAACTTGCTAGCACAGTGGTAGCGTGAGCGATTACCATTCATATAAGTATACAGCGCAGGTTCAAGACCCACCACCGTTGTAATTTTGTTTACCTTTTATAAATTCACGCCGCTAATTATAATACATTGCATTATCTGCAAACATACAATTTTACATTTAAAATTACAATTAATAATTTAATTCATTTTAATTTTTCAACGTATTCTGTTTATTCTTGTTAAAAATCATTTTTCTTTCTTTTTCTTAATTCATTTATTAAGTTAACTTTTACTTTTGCTAGCATATAAAATATTTATTATAAACAGAACGTTTTAATTTAATTATTGTTCTATAGAACATTACTTATATTTATTGTAATATTTTCAAAACAAGTGGCCACTTTCCTTTGCTTCATTTAAATTCATTTATTTTTATATTACGTACAAATATTATTTATTTTTTCTCATTATTTTTTTGTTGTTATTCAAGAAATAAATTTTAATTTTGTTTTTGCACAGTAAACTATTTTCTTCTTATTTATAAATACTCATCAATCTCTTTCTAGCTTTGAAGGTTGGTTATTGCAGAGCTTGCTGTCCCTCTCACCTTACTTCATAGTACATTTAATATACAAGAAGTGTGCGGCGAAATAGGAAAGGCCTATACGGACCTCTATCCGCCGTACAACAGTGGGCCTTTTTGGAGGTGGTGGACTGGTGTTACTATTGGCCTCCGGTGTAGCCCTTGCCTGGTGGAAGCATACTGAACGAGGAAAGAGTTGCCCTGTAGCGGCGGAAGATCCTAGCCACCCGGAGAGCAGCCAAAGGAGAGGGCCGGCCGAGATCCACCAGCTTGATGCTCAGGAGAGAGCGTACCTGTCAAGAGGTACCAGGGAGCCAGCTGCCCAGCAGTGTAGTGGTCAGAGAGAGTGTAGGGGGTGTGCTAGTTAAGGTGAAGAGAAGTTGTATCGAGAAGAGATACTAACTTCTTTAAATTGGAGGGTGATATGTAGCCAACGAATGTAAATAATGTTATTTTAATATAAGTAATTAATACTAAAGTAGCAAAAGTCTTGCCAGAGATGATATAGAAATTGCTGACTCGAGAACTCTCCCCTCTTTAGAGTGGATTCCTGGAGCCGTGAGAGTCAAGTCAGTGGTGACGGTTGTTTCTATACAGTGATGAATTGTGGCTTGTGGCTATGTGCTGGGTGAGTAGCATTTCTGTTTCACTTCTGGCAAAGCTTTAAAATAAATGTTCAGATAATTTACGTATAAATCCGGTTACTTGTATTGTTCTATATTAGCTATATCTATTTCACCTGTAGTTTGTAAGTTTTTTTCAGATAAATTAAAACTTCCATTCAATAATTAGAGTAATTCTCTTAGTACTTTCCCATCAATTAAGATTTAATTATTTTCGTTAAATATCAGAGTTGTAATTTTAAGTAGAACATATCGTTTTATGATGAAAACCTTTATTAATATTGGATCGTAATAGTCACGCTTTGCTTGTTAATAAGAAATTATTCCTTGTATGTATAAATTTAGACTAATATTTATTATTGCAATATAGTGAATAGATAAATAAATAACCTGTGTTTTCTGAAGCAAGGTCGGAGTATGATATCCCGTCTTCCCCCTCCCCCACTTTCCCGCGCGTTTGCAATTA
Source organism: Triatoma infestans (assembly GCA_011037195.1). Taxonomy (NCBI): domain Eukaryota; kingdom Metazoa; phylum Arthropoda; class Insecta; order Hemiptera; family Reduviidae; genus Triatoma; species Triatoma infestans. The sequence continues at coordinate 90,375 of JAAEAF010002778.1, read as the reverse complement.
AGTTTTAACGAAAAAATCGTTAACGAGTCTTTTTTCCGAGAAAATCCCCCCCCAACTCTCCAAAACCTATTCTATAAAAGTATGCAACTTCATGGTTCAACCGATTGTTCCTTCAAATTTGAATTCGATCAGCATTCTAGTATGTGTAAATGACATATCAAAGTCAATAGCACTGTCAAAGTGGTATCAAAGTCATAGATATGGCAAAGTGGTTCCAGCCAGCTGCTACTTCCAAAGATGCAGGAACAAGGATAATTTATAACTAGTGGCCTCAGCCGGCCGCTGTCTTCAGACAAGGCCGCGGCCACAAACAAACCCTTTCAATATAATGGTCAAACTTTACATCAGACAACACCGATAAAGCTGCGCACTGACCTACATCACTGGTCACCGAACTAACCAGTGCAACACTATGAGAGATTTCTTGGTGTGAGTTTGCTTACCATCGTACAGGTGTGAGTAACACTAGATTCAACTTTCGCCCCCCTGAAGAGGGGATCATTATTATATACGAGTACATCGTTATACGAGCAGCAGTTCCGCGTCCCTATACAGGTTTTACTTATACTTATTTTCATAATTGTGAATCTTAGTTTGTTTATTTTAATCATCTTAAATTATTTGTTATTTTAACTTTAAATTATCTAAGTATTTCATGTTAATAGTTACCATTTCTCACATTTAAATTACTGTAAAAATATAGTCTATTTTTTTATAAATTCGGTGTTAGTAATTCGAGCTGATAGAACTTCCAAAAATCTCTAAACTAACTTCCGCCCTCTTCAAGACATCTACTACATACCTCAGGAATCACAATAAACGATTCCACTACATATGTATTAATATTATGTAGGTGGTAGTACCATATATTATACTTAAGTGGTACTTTAGAGGAAAGCATAATACTTACCGGGAAAAATATTTCAAATAAAATTGATAGTATAAAAAGTTTAAAACAAAATCGCTGAAGCTGTTTTCTAGAAAATTACTAAAAACTGTTAGAAAAATCGGTAAAGTCGCACTTTCGGTTGATGTATTTTGCCCAGAAATCTTTGTCTGATGCAGTCATAGTGCCTAGGTGGAATATCAAGAATTTTGAGCTTACTGCAAATTTTTCGTTTTTGGAATAACTTAGGAAGGAGGAGGAGGAGGCGAGGAGATCTCAACACTGGTACTCCCTCCCCGGTTTGCGGTCGGCCAAGATCTGCCTGGGAAATTATAACCAACGGAGATCGGAGGTCTGCATCGGCTTGAGTAAGAAGAACAAGCTCCACGTTCTTACGGGTTTCCTGCATAGGCTGAATAGACACATGCACCACCTACAACTTGCGGATAGTGCGGTATGCCGATTCTGCAAGGTAGAGGAGGAGACCCCGGCGCACATCCTTTGTGAGTGCGCCGGCCTGGCGAGGATTAGGTTTCTTCAACTGGGGACGGGCAATCCCGAAGCTGAAAGCTTCATGACGGAGCCGCTCTCAGCTTTGCTAGGATTGATTAGGAGGGCAAAGCTGGGGGCTGTTCTGTAACTTAAGGGGATCCACAATAGACCTCAATTTGTAGGTCGCAGTGGAATGAGGCTCACCCCCCCCATTCTATTCTATTCTACGGGTTTCCTCATGGGGCATTGCCACTTAGTGGACACCTGGTGAAGCTGAGTTTGGAAAGTGACAGCTCATGCAGATTCTGTGTGGGGAGCTGGAGGAAACTCCATTACATCTCCTAACAGACTGCGAGGCTGCCACTCAGAGAAGATTCAAGAACCTGGGTAGCTACCAGGTGGAAGGAGGGGGATATACCCTCTCTGGACCTGTCAGGGTATTAGGATTCCTCAGGGATCTTAACCTGATGCAAGTGTTGTAGAACGGATGTTCAGCTGGGACATCTGTTCGGGTGCTGTGGGCAACAGCCTGCGGCACGCAAGGGGCATAGCACAATAGATCGAAAGGTTGCAGTGCATTGGCATCCCCCTTCAAAAAAAAAAACTTTTCGTTTTTATGTACTCTTCATAAACTGTTCAGTAAAAAAAAGCGCACTTCCGGCTTACTAACTTCCTTAAAACTTGGAATTTTGGCAATCTACTTATTTCTAATTATTTTATTTAGATGATAGAATTGTATAATCAACTATGATACCACATTAGAGGAAGCTGTAACCCCGCCCCTCCTCTAAAAGTGCCCTTAAATGAATTTTCTCGGAGAAATGTTTCAAATAAAAGTTGTAACTCTTTGTATGTGTAATTGATATACCAAGTTTAAAGAAAATCGTCGGAGCTATTTTTGAGAAAATCGCGAAAAAAAGCTTTTCTTTTTTTTTTTAATTATTTATTAGGTACAACTACATATAATGTATCTAGTAAATATGATAAATGAAACTATGTACAATTTGGAGCAGCTGTCCATTGAACAACTCTCTAAAATATTTTCAATAAGTGAGGAAGGAAATGTGTAATGGAAAAGAGGGAATATGGATGAGAAGAGCTTTGGAAAATATTAGGAAGGATTTAGTGAAAAGGTTTAATAGGAAAGTTAGGCTGAGAGGGGAAAGATATTTACATTATATACATATTTACATAATTACATATTTACATTTGTTTGTCACTCTGTCAGAAGATCTCTCGGCCACTGGCGTTTCAGTCTTCTGACAGGATTTCCAGGGATGAAATGGGAAGAAAGTTCTTGGATTAAAGGGATGCATGGAATTTTTTGTATCGGGATAAAATGAGGTCACGGACAAAAGGGATATTTAGGTCTTTGTGAATGATGGAGTTAGAAACATAGAAACGAGCGTTAGTGACTTTGCGAAGGATTTTGGATTGGAGGGTTTTTAGTCGGAGATAATTGGAGCCTTTGGTTGAGCCCCACACTTCGATTCCGTACGTCCACAGAGGCTTGAGTACAGTGTTGTAGATTAGTACTTTGTTGTCCAGAGAAAGACGAGAACGTCGGTCGAGCAAACGCGAGAGTAATTTGTATCGTCGATTTAGTTCCTGTCTCTTGAGTCTCGAGTGTGGATTCCAAGTCTGTCTTTTGTCCAAGTAGATTCCTAAGTAGCGAACTTTGTCAACAGTAGGTAAGAATTGTCCGTCAAGTTGTACTGGAGGACATATAGCTCTACGGAGAGTGAATGTAATATGATAACATTTGTTAATATTTAATTTAACTCTCCACTTCCTGGACCATTCGGCCAGGGTGTTGAGATGGGATTGGAGGGTACGGGTAGCGATAACGGGATCTTCATGGGATGTAAGGATAGCGGTATCGTCAGCAAAGGAAAATATGGATGTGTTTGGGTTGGTAGGAATATCGCTTGTGTATATTGTGTAGAGTAATGGTCCTAGGATGCTTCCTTGGGGGACTCCTGCCTTCACGGGATAGTGGGAAGAAAAGGCAGTTTTTTCTGAAACACGGAAGAATCTTTCAGAGAGTGAGGCTCGGAGGATAAGGTAGTAGGTGAAGGGAAGGATGCCTTTGAGTTTCAACTGAATGCCGTCTTGCCAGACTCTATCAAACGCTTGTGATATGTCTAGAGATGCACCCTCGCAGTATTGTTTACGCTCAATGGAGGAAGATATAGCATCAACAATACGTGGCGCTGATGGATTGTGGAATGGAGACTGCGGAAACCAAACTTGGAGGGGTTCTAGGATTGAAAGCAATCTTTTTAGGATTAATTTCTCTAGGATTTTTCCGAGGAAGGGAAGAAGGCTGATGGGACAACATGAAGACGGTAAGTGGCTAGGTTTGTTGGGTTTGGGAATCATCTTAATTATGGACGTCTTCCATAAAAGAGGAAAATAAGTTGTTCTCAGGACGGAGTTACATATTTGTGTTGTGTAAAGAATTGCTTTTTTTTGGAAGGTTTTTGAGGATAGTTGGTGTAATGAGATCATGCCCAGGTGATTTATTTTAGGAAGGTGTTGAATAATGAAGTGAACTTCTTTAGGATAAAAGGCTTTTGGTGGCAAGGAGAGGGGAAGAGGAATGTTTAAGTCGTTAGTAACAGTGAGTACAGTGTCATTGTCGATAATGTCTTGGTGAGGAATAAATACTGTGGAGCGGTAGGTAGCGAACAGTTGAGCCTTCTCATCATCTGATATGGCCCAACTACCGTTGGCTGTTTGGATTGGGTGAGATACGGATTTGTAGGATAATATATTTTTGGTTGCTTTCCAAAGTGATTTGTTTTCTGTTGTCAGGTTTGATGTGTAGTATTGTAGTCGGCCAGATCGTAGGTTTCGTAACTCAGTTTTCAGTTGTCGAATAAGTTGGTTAAGTATACGTTTGTCAGATGGATAACGAGTTTGTTGCCACCTGCTTCTAGCCTATCTTTTGTTGGTTAATAGAGTGCGAATATGCGGAGGAAGGTAAGTTTCTGTAGTTCTTGTAAGTGTCTTTGTGCTACTTTTCCACATGGCTTGCTGAATAGAGTGAGTTAAATGGTCTACTGCATCGTCTATCTCTTTTGGATTTTTCAGAGATATATTAAGATCTAGTTTTTGTTCTAGTAGCGTTTGGAATAACTTCCAGTCAGTAGGTCCTCTAATTAGTTTAGTCGGAGACGGAACAAGGATAGATCTAGTACCTAGTTTTAGGAGTACTGGGCTGTGGTCTGAGGAAAGGTCATTCAAGGAAATCACCTCGGCTTGAAGGGATAAGAGGCGGGAAGTTATGAAGAAATCGATAAGGTCAGGACGCTTGTTGGGGGAAGATGGCCAATAAGTAGGTTCGGAAGGAGAAAGATAGTTGAGGTTTAATGAGGACATAACATTTAAAAGAGTACGGCCGCGCGTTGTTGTGGTGCGGGAACCCCAGTAAGGATGTTTTGAATTGTAATAGCCACCAGAGAGAAACCTAGGGCCTAAGGATTGAAAGTGTTAGGAAATTTTGTTGGTTTATAATTTTGTTTGGAGGACAATATACACTAGCGATATTGAAATGGAAAAGGTGATTGCAAAGAGTAATTATTGTGGCTTGAAGATAATCGGTTGATTGAGAAGGGTGAGGATAGTGTGCAAGGGAGTTTCGGATAAATATGGCAGTGCCTCCTTGAGCAGTGTTGTCTGGGTGGTCAGTGCGATAGATTCTGTAACCGTTGATGTGAAAAGTTGTCCGATTAGTCAAGTGCGTTTCTGTAATTAAGGCAATGTCAATTTGTCGGTCATGTAAGAGTAATGTGAGTTCGTCGCAGTGGGAACTCAGACCATTGGCGTTCCATAGCAGAATTTGAAGAGAATTGTGAGAAAGGAAAGTTATCGGGAAATTTTAGGAAGTAGTTCAGTAACTACTGCGGTAAGTAGGGTAATAAGAGGGTTAATTAGAGATTTGAAATCATTGAGGAATGAAGTAAGTAAGGAGGTAAGGAGTTTGGAGGAGGGGGAATGTAGGAAGAGATTGGAAGATTGGAAGACTGAGGTGGAGCAGTGGCGCGAGCGTAACTTAGTGATGCACGCCTATTACTGGATGAGGGTGGTTTGCTTGCTTGGGCGGTTGGTGGCTGGGAGCGTTGCTGAAGATAAGTATTCCCTCGCAGACGGAGCAGTTCCTGATATGTGTTGCAGAGTTTGTAATTAGCTGGGTGCTCTTCAAGACAGTGCACACAAGTAGGTGGGGTTTCTTTATTCTTTTTGCACTCCTCAGTAGAATGCAGACCTGTACACTTCACACATCTTGCGACGTGATTGCAGTAGGTCTTGGTGTGACCGTAGTCTTGACATCTTTTGCACTGGGCGATGTCCTTTCTTTTGTGTGGTTCCTCAACTCTTATTCTCGTGTAGTAGAGAGCGTTGCGAGAAAATATTTTGTTGTTGCTCTCCTGTGGCTCTAAGTCCACATAGAACAGCGGTAAGGGTTGTTTGGTGGCTGTTTGAAGGACATTGGTTACATTTCTAATTTTAAAGCCTTGTTCCTCTAATTCATCTTTGATAGCGGTAACAGGTGTAGAATGATGTAAATTTCTTATTACCACTCTAAATGGTTTGTCCTATTTTAATTGGAATGTGTGGAAATCACAGTTATTTTCCTTTAGATATTTGACAACTTTCCTGTAATCATCTGCCGTTTCAATTTGTAATGCCATATCATTGACCCTTGATTTACAAAGGAATTTTTTATTTCCTGTTACTTTAGATATAGTATTACAGAGACGTTGAATATTTGTAACATTTTTAATAAAGATTGGGGGTGGTTTAACTGTTTTGATTGAAGTTTGATTTACTTCCATCTCATCCTCTTGAATTTTGGTAGCAAGAGCTTGAAATTTATTGGGATGTGTGAAGTCAATTGACTGGGATGTAGGAAGTTTTTGAATTGAAGAGTTATTGATTTGATTGATTTTATTTTTATCGGTCTCTATAATTTTTTTATCGGACTATTTAGCATTATTGAAATAATAGTTAATTAAATATTAATAAAACAGAAACTAAGTAATTGTAAAAAAGAAAATAAATAAATAAACAGAATATGCACTAAACTGGGGGAAAAAAATAGAGTTCGGAAAATAAAATATAAATTTAAGAAAAAGTACTTTTAACTAAGTTAAACACCAAAAGAGAACAGAGTATGTGGAAACATGTGAACACTATGCTGCTGTCTAGTTTGGAACTTGCGAAAAAGTGAAAAAATCATTTAGTAACTGTTAAAACAATTGCACTTCCGGTTATCCGATTTTTTCCAACCCGGAATTTCAACAACTTATTTAATTCTAATTCACATTATTTAGATGACAGAATTGTCTAATAAACTGAAATGGCACTTTAGATGAAAACCTAACCCCACCCCTCCCCTAAAAGTGCCATTAAATGAATTTTCCCCGGAGAAATGTTCCAAGTCAAAGTTGTAGCTCGTTGTATGTGTAGTTGATATACCAAGTTTAAGGAAAATCGTCGGAGCCATTTTAGAGAAAATCGCAAAACAAATAAAAACTAGTAAAATGGTACTTCCGTTTGTGGAATTTTTTGACATATAACGTACTGTCAGATCCCATGGTGATACCTAAACGGAATATTAAGTTTCAACTTTCTGCGGGTTTTCCGTTTTTGAGCTGTACTGTTCACATATACACACACAGACTGTTTGCTAAAAACCACTTTTTCACTCAGGGGACCTCAAAACGTATATTTTCGGTGAAAATTGATATCGAAAATTTTGACCCGATTACAATACTTCCTCTTACTAGAAATAAGAGAAAGTAAAAAAAAAAAAAACAAGAGAAAGTCGTGTGAGTGTTTCAGCGGTTTTTTTTTTTTTTTTAAATAATAGGATTTGAAAATTTTGGATGAAAAATAATAATAATAAAAGAAGAAATAAATAAATTTATTTATTTTTATTTATTTTGCCTCAATAAATAGGGTCCACCTGCACTATACTAGAATGTTCGGCTTTACTCTATTTTTTTTTTTAAATAAAATAAAATGGAAACAATAATAATTAAAAAAATAAATAAATGAAGTGCGAACATTTTGTTTAAATTTTAGACTGAGTGCAGATTATGCGACATAGTTGCTAGTGCTGTATAAACTAGGCCTAGAAACACTATGCCTAGAAGATCTCCCAATGATGTTAAAAATGGTATTGTTGTGCTATCTGGATCTATAGTCTGGCTCCAGAAGAAATGTGTTAAGACGTACGCCACATATAATAGCACAGATACCTAGGCAAAAAAATTGAAAATCATATATATTAATTAATTTAGAGGTATTTGGTTGACCAGAAATTAAATTTGGGACTTAGAGGCTGGCTCACTGAATTTATCAATGTTATTACTTGGGAGCTTAAAGGCGTGAGACCTGAGCCAATTCCCCACAAAAGAAAAAAAGCTACCCCTAAGAAATCTACAGCAATTTCATCGATCTGAGAACAATATCTTAAGACAGTGTTTTCCAAATTGTGAGGTGAGCGCGGACAATTATTTAAATGTTTACCTAAAATACTTCTGTGCTACATAGTAGCTGCAAATATTACATACAAGAAAAGATATTCTTTAAAAGAGGAAGTTTAGCAAGTGAGAAATGATTCGCTCTTTGTATAACGCTATAAACACTATGCCTAGAAGATCTCCCAATGATGTTAAAAATGGTATTGTTGTGCTATCTGGATCTATAGTCTGGCTCCAGAAGAAATGTGTTAAGACGTACGCCACATATAATAGCACAGATACCTAGGCAAAAAAATTGAAAATCATATATATTAATTAATTTAGAGGTATTTGGTTGACCAGAAATTAAATTTGGGACTTAGAGGCTGGCTCACTGAATTTATCAATGTTATTCTAAAAGAGAATTATTTAAAAGAGGAGAGGGCAAAATTCTGCGCTATCTAAAGCCTCCATAGGCCCATATAGCTACCCCAAAAGAATAACAACTACCGGGTCTGGTGCAAAAGTCCGAACAAATCGAACCATAACCTTAAAAGGTTCATACCTAACGCTTTCACCAACATCCTGTTTTATACAAAGGTCCTGAACCAGATTTCCTAATAGCCTAAACAATCCGTCATGAGATATATGGATGTTTCCTCCTCCGTCTCACAAACCCAACAAAACTGGTCCTACATGAACCCCATTATATAGAGATGTCTCCTTAAGAAGCTGTAATGTCCAGTAACGGAAACCCACCAGATGCCTGAGGGTGGTCCGTGAAAGACACATTACCCCCCTATTAGCATCTTAGACTGCCGACAATCCAGGATGAGTGCAGTGAAGCTATCCGTGACTGGAAGCCTGAAGACACACCAACAGCAGGCTCGAGACCAATGAAAGGGAGAGAGGCGCCTAATTTACCTCCTCATTTCCAAGAATTCCCATATTACCTGGTACTCAGGACTAGAAGCACATCCTTCAAAGAAGAAAGCTCTTCCAGTCTTTTAGAACCCTTCAGTAACAACCTAGAAGTGAAGACACATGAACTCAGCGGCTTCAACGCAGCTTGACTATCCCAGAAGATACAAATATCCCTTAAGTTAGTATTACGTACCCTCTCATCCAAAATACAATAAAGAATTGTATAAACCTCAACCTGGAAAACAGTGGTACATTAACTGCCAAGAGGTCTCCCGTCTCAAAATATACCGCAGCCCCAGACCTACCATCCATTCTGGAACCTTCCATGTAACACCAGAGATAATTCATTCCCAGGTATCACAACAGACCGGCCCTATCTTAACCATAACTGTGTCCCTATGATCATATATTTGACACTAGATTGTGATGAATGCTCCTGATATTGCAGACGAAATTAGTGTTTTTATGCATAAATTGTATTATTAAAAATTACTAGGCTGTAACAAAATTCTGTGCGTTTTTTCACCTTATTATTCAAAAATGGTTTATTTACTCATCTATTAAGATTATTCCTCGAAATATAGGCCATTATTTTCATTAACCTGAACAAATCTGTGAGCTAACAATTCGATGCCCTTCCCGATATCAGAAGCTATTTTTAGGCAAAAAAAAAAGATTCCAGGAAACGGCGTTATAGCCTTTTTTTTGCATCACGTGATGTAAAATCGCATGAATTTCCTAGATTCAACTCCGTCATTTTTTTTTTAAATCACGCAAAAATCGCGTAAGTTGAAAGTAAAAGAGATATCTAATAAGAAACTTTTGGTAAACTGTATAAAGTTGAAACAATTAAAAGTAAAAAAATAACGCACAGATTTTGGTTAAATCCTAGTATTCATTTTACATCAATCCTTGTAACATCCTTTTAAAAATATTACAAAAAAAAAAATACAAACCTGTAAAATGGCGGCCATTAAATAAAGAATTGCAAATATTGGATCTACTTCAATACTTCCAGTCTTAAGATAAACAATAATTAGAACAAAGAGTACATGGCCAGGCACTACCAACGATATCAGGACACGGCAAGTCAGGGAGTGTAACTCTGTAATAAAATACATTAATAAAATTTGAGTATTAATATTCAAATTTATTCAGTTCTAGGAAAATTAAAAATTAAAAGACAAAAAACAAAAAGTTCTGGTTTGAAACACTCAAACGACTTTCACTTACTGCAGTTTTACAAAAAATGGTAATTCACAAATTTAATACTTAGTATTAGCAAATTTAATGAAATTCGTCTGTAAAAAATTGTTCAGTAAAAAAATGCACTTCTGGTTTACTAATTTTCTCGAAACTCGGGAATTTTAACAACATATTTATTTCTAATTAATATTATTTAGATGATAGTATTATGTAATAAACTAAAATAGCACTTAAGAGGACAAACCTAACCCCATCCCTCCACCAAAAAGCCCACTTAAATGACTTGTGAAATGTTTCAAATAAAAGATGTGTAATTCGATATTACGACTTAAAAGAAAATCACTGGAGCCGTTTTTTGAAAAAATAACAGAAAACTGTAAAAAAAAAAATCGCCTGTCATGCGTGTGCGCGCAGATCAACCGCTAAAAATCATTATTTTGGACTCAGATGACTTTCAATACGTGTATTTCCAGCAAAAACTCCGACATCAAAAATTTGACACGATTACAAATACTTCCTGTTTACTAGAAGTAAGAGAAAAATTTAAAAAAAAACGTTGTTAGGTGTTTATAAAAACCCTATGGTGCAACAGCCCATGAGGGAACAATGCTTGCCAGACGGCGATTTGAACAGGGGGGCGTGTGGTAAGTGCGCCGCAGATCCCACGCCGTTTAGTTCCGGCCTTCGCTACCTAGGGTGCTACTAACTGTAGTTTCACACTAGGGCGTGGGTATGTGGCGTCACCATCGCCCACCCTTCGGGGTACAATCAGCCACTGGCTCTCCAGGTTGGTGAATCCCTCACCCCAACCAATTCTATCCTGATCCTTTTCCATTGTAGGGTTGCCTGTAAGTATCCTAGGTTACTGAACCCCTGTACTTGAGGCAATGGACAGGAATAAGTAGATGGAATCTGTAGATCCATCAGGCGTGCGTGCGATCAGTCACGCTAGCTCGTTAGAGTTGAAATACTGAACTGCGGGCGCAAGCTACCTGTTTCCAAAGCCAATTGCTTGCAATTGAGGTTTGGATTCGTAGTGGCCGTGTTTTAACCAACAACTCTCCAATGACCGAGGTCATGAGTTGAGCGGGGAGACTCGCAATATAAATTAAACCCCGGTGCCAGCCCTAGCTGGAAGCGCCTTTGCTAGGTTGGCGCAGTTCACCAGAAGCCTGCTAGGAGGCCGTTCCCTATCTTCTGGATGAAAGTGTGACCATTTGTGGGATCACATTGCGCGCTGGTTGAGGTATCTCAATTGCCCTTAAATGGGTCAAGTGGGGGTGTGCCTAGGCACTTCCCCATGGAGAGGTATTGCACTAACAGTCTCTCCATGTTGGTGACATTAGGAGGATCCCTCTCTTGTTAAACGATCCCATTGCTTGCAACGAGGGACTGTAAAACCGAGAGGTTAGGTACCGGACCCTAAACTACCCCCCCCCAATACCAAGAGGAAAGGGTATCATGGGAAGAATGTAGTTTCCCACTTTTCATCATGATGCTGGGTCAACACCAACTTTGCCCTCACGGGAATTGAACCCTGAATTCTCGCACGAAAGGCGAGTGCGCTAGCCACTAGACCCAACGCGTGAGGACTAGGTGGTTATAATGTATATTATTATTATTATTTAACAACTGGATGCCTATGGCGCGGGACCTAAGCCATATGTGGCTTTTATGCCCCCGATTCCCCCCTCCTAATTTATCCCCCTAATTAAGCTCCCCCAGCAGTCTACAGTATCCTAAAATATCTTTCAGCTCCAACCCTCCCAGGCAGTCCTGCGCGAGAGTGATGCTCTCCCAAATACGCGAACCTAGTACCAGAGAAACGGGGACCCTGATATAAATAGTGATACACCGTTTCATTAACTCCATCATCATAGTTCTGACATATGGAACTAGACGTCCTCCCTATATTATGCAAATGATTAGACACCCATGTGTGTCCCAGTCACCACACCCACCAAGGTCCTCAGACCTATCCTTCCAAGGGACAGGAAGTAATCTGAAAACCCCTGCTTAGTACCTTTGATAAATCTTTCAGAACCTACTTTTAGCACCCCTGCGTGCCCTCCCAGCATTTCTTCAAAACTCTCGTCTCCCAAAGTCTAGTCTGACTATCACAGAACCTCTTAAGTGACGGCTTGGGACCACAAAAAGGTAAGGAGGATCCCTCCCTAGGCCAGCCGAGCCATAAAGCATACCTGAATGTAACTAATTTTACAAAAACCCTCAGAACCGATCGGAATCAGTTTTTTCCGGAAAAAAAAAATTTTCGTTGGAGCTGTTTTCTTCCCGAAACCTTCGTACCATATGCGGTGGTAGTACCTAAATGGTATACCAAGTTTGAACGTCCTGTCATGGATTTTATGATTATAAAATATTAGAATAATAAAATTACCATTTGATGAGAAAAGTTTTAGTGGATGTAATACGATTGGTGTGTCGTCAGGAAGTCTTCCTAATGGTACGGTAGATTTATGTAATGCTGTAGACAGCCTACTAGCCTGTATTGATACTAAATTACCACCAACTCCATTAATAACAGGCTGGAATGCTGAAAGATCTTTATATTTCTTGACATAATGCCCAAGTATCAGTCCAGCAATTCTGTACAATAAAATTAATTAATTAATAATGGCATGTATTAAAAAAAATTTTTTTTTTATATCTAAAAAAAGTTCCATGGACATTCCGAGTCTGATGTTTACAAACACGATAATTATATAAGGGTCATTCAATAAGTAACGAAACAAATCGCTGTAGCTCAAAAACGGTTTATTTAATCAATGCAATAGTTTCAGTGTGTCAAGTGGCAGCCTTGTATTTAGTTTCTCATCAGTTGTTTGAGAGTGATTTGGTAAACAAACCTCAAATGTATTCAGTTAACAACAATGGCGAGCCCGCTCGAGCATTACACCTCAGAAAAACAACGCTCAGTGATTAGATTTTTAGTCGTAAAGGGTATCAAAGGTAGTGAAATCCTCGAAAGAATGGTTGAAAGTGTACGGGAATAATTGTTTTGAGCCGTTCAAACCGACAAATGGGTAGAACAGTTTACAAAGTGGCCGTGTATGTGTCGGCGAAGTGAGTAAGGAAGTGGACGATCGTAACTTCCTCCCTCGAATCTCGCATTAACGCGGCGTTAATTCAGGACAACAGGCCATAATACTGTTGAACTGGTAGCTGAAGAAGTGCATGCGAGTGTTGGGAACTGTCCGTTAACAGTATTCAGAATAAGCTGCCGTACAGGAAAACTTGTGCGAAATGGTTCCAAGACAACTTACGGATGCCCACAAAGAAACCAGATTTCAAATCAGTCAACAGTTGAAAGAACGATGTTTAATTGAAAAAGAATTTTTCAGCAGAATTGTAACATGTGATGAAACATGGATACACCATTTAGAGCTGGAATCTAAAGTCAAAGCCTTGTAGTGGAAGCATACGGATTCTCCCACTCGAAGAAAGAAATTCAAGACCCAGCCGTCTGCAAGTAAAGTCATCTTACAGTATTCTGGGATTCGCAGGGGCCTAATCATTGTGACTATCTCGAAGATCAACGAACCATTAACAGCCAATATTACAATGATATCTCACAAATAAAGTAAGGCCTGCCGTTCGAATGAAACGTCGTGGACTTTGACTAAAGGCGTGATTTTGCTTCATGACAACGAGCGCCCACACAAGACACAGTTAACTCAAGAAACACTCCAAAAATTGGGGTGGGAAATCCTCCCACATCCCCTCCCTACACCCCCGACCTCGTCCCATCGGACTTCCATCTGTTTAGGACCCCTTAAAGTGGATCAACGTGGGAAACATTTTCAATCCAATAAAAAAGTTAAAAATCAGGTGCAAAAGAGGGGCTTCGAGATCAACCCAAAGAATTTAATGCCAGAGGCATACACAAATTAGAAGAACGATGAGACAAGTGTATAAATGTTGCTGGGGGACTATGTTTGAAAAGTAGCCAAAGTTTTGTATTGATTAAATAAATCTTTTTTTGAGTTACAACGATTTGTCTCGTTACTTATTGAATGACACTCATATTAATCTTAACACGACCCAATTCAAATACACAGTTCAATTGAGAGCATTGCAGACTCATTATAAGAAGACTTTAAACCTATTTGTAATGAGTAAATATTTAACTTACGTGCTAATAAACATGGCCGCTAGTATTGGCAACCATCCAGTTGCAAGGACATGCCTAGTATATTCATTATTACTTGCTATATAAATCCACAGGGGCATCAATAACATGAAGAAAATTATACATACAATGGAGATCCACATTAAAGTATCTGAAAAAAATAATTAAATTTAATTAATTGTGATAGTAAACTAACACAGAGCAGGTTACACTTGCAACTAGTCAATCTCAGGGTTATTCCCCAGTTAGCTCTTGTTGCCTGTTCCACACTTCTTGAAAGATCTAAATGTAAGGTAGTAAACTAACACAGAGCAGGTCACAGTTGCAATTAGAACAAAGTTGCCTGTCTCACTGTTATTCCCCCAGTTAGCTCTTGTTGCCGGTCCCAGACTTCTTGTACGATCTAATGTTACACTCACTCCTCAGGGTAACAAAGTTTTCCGGCCGCTCAGTGGTGAAGAAGGGGGGATTCGGGGGCAACCATGAGCTAGCGGGAGAAAGACGAAAGAAAAAAAAGAAAATTTTAAAGGTAAAATTCAATTGAGGGCATCTATAGTCGCGGGGCACACCAGGAACTTAAAGGATAGGGGAAGGGCGGTAATAAAAATTAAATGAAAGAAAAAAAAAAATAAATAAAAGGAAAGGATATCAAAAATATGCTGAAGGATTGAGCTGTGGGAAGGAGTTTTAAAATAAAATAAAAAAATAGTAAAGAGAAGGGCAGGTCCACGGGAGTCGAACCTACGTTACGCAGTATGTAGTTGCGCTTGCTTAACACGCTCGGCCAAACTGCTACCTTACTAATAACTTCCACCTTGGCTATCTAATAGTTTTTTTTCCTCTAGAAACAAAAATTTACCAGGGAAGAGAAAGATTTTTCTTTTCACACAAATCTTTGTACTTTTCTTTACAGTTATGATTAAAAAAAAAAAATTAAATACACCTTAGAAAAAATATTAAACTTGTTCGTCTATCTTAACATAAAACAACACCAACAAAAATTGATTCTACTCTAGATGACAATACGAAAATAAAATAAGAAAATAAAAGAAAAACCCCTTTTTGCACCCACCAGGCCTGGGTTATTACATACACGTACTTATTGTTATTATTTCTTCTTTTTTTTGGTATTAGTCGGGGAAAAAAAAAAATGCACAGGGCACCTGTTTTAACTTTTGCAGACCCTTTTTTTTTCCTTTCGTTTACTGTTAGATTTTCTTCCTGTACTCCGGCCAAGCCGCCTGCTGCTCCACAGCTCTGATCGGAAGAAAAACAAACAAAATGTACACGCTCTCTCTGTGCCGTGTAGCAATCACCTGACCTCATGTTCTGCCTCACTCCTTCTCTTCCATCCTCTTCTCTCCCCGTCCGGTCCTCCTCTTCATTGGTCACATCGGGGCGCATGCGCTTGCGGGGTCCCTCGTCTTCTGCTGTCTTCTCCCACCTATAATCTATTGTACCTAATCTACCTAATGTATTACTATTCTATTCCTAAACTATCTTAAAACTAATTACAACTAAACCTTACTCTAATTTTTCTAATTCTAATTCTAATTTTCTATTTCTAATTCTAATTTTTTCCCTGCAGAAGAAGACGGCCAAGGGGGAACCTTTCCTAATTTTTTTTTTTTTGCGTAGCACTAACTGTAAGTAGTAAACTAACACAGAGCAGGTTACAGTTGCAACTAGGACAAAGTTGTCTGTCTCTGTGTTATTCCCCAGCTAGCTCTTGTTGTCTGTTCCAGACATGTTGTACGATCTAACTGTAAGATAGTAAACTAACACATAGCAGGTTACAGTTTTCAGAATATAATCAGCTTACCTATTGTATTATAGAGAGCCGAAGCAATATATGATAATAAGACCAACGATATTATATCGCCCAGCCCTGCTGCTACTGGTGTGGTTACATTATCAGGATTGACTTTAAAGTATACAGAAAACATTATTATTCCTACGGTGAGGATCCCTGGAAAAAATAAAACAAATTATTTTTAATATTAATTTTTATGAAAATTAATGAATGCAATTTTTAGAAACGTTCTTTCATTGCCTGTGTTGTCTCTTCGGACAAGACCGAAGTCAACCGAATTATTCTCTCTGTAAATTGTATTATTCTATTTTATAAGCTCCATGATGTCATTCCTTCCATATCGTACGAAACAGGGGACAGACACTTTTATGTAGCCTATAGGCTTGGCGTAGTGATACACATTTGATGTCTACCCCAAGGCAGGTAATAACTACAATGGGATTAAACAATATTCCAGTAGTTATTCTATTCACAAGACTTTTTCTTTACTGCAGTTTACAAAATTTTATAGTTAATACACCAAATTTAAATTGAAATTCGTCGGTAATTTTATGGAGAAATTTGCGAAGAACTAATTTTTTTGAAACTCGAGAATTTTAGCCATCTATTTATTTCTAATTAATTTTGTTTAGATGGCAGAATTGGTATAATCAACTATGATAGTACTTAAGAGAAAAACATAAACCTCCCCCCCCCCCAAACTCATAATCGAATAATAAATAAATAAATAAATTATTAATAAAAAGTAAAAATTAAAAAGAGACGCATACCTAATAGGAAACTAGCGACTGACGCTGTAGTTACACTACATGCACATAGCATCACAGTTTTCTGAATGCTGAATTCATCATGGAAAACGTAAAGCAATATTACAGCAACTAGCGATGATAGGAAGCCGACTACGATTGCCTGGCACTATAATTTGCAAAAAAAAAATTAATAAATGCATTTATTTGTCACAATTGTAATTATTATAATTTATAATTAAAATATCAATGTAAACAATATTTATGTTTGGCCGTTGCTATTAAAACAAGCTATAAAATTAGTTGGCTGGGGCCAAAGAAGAAACTTTTAATTTTTTAAAAAAGTTTATTCAACGTTTCGGACACCTTTGGTGTCCTTCCTCAGGAACTGTTAAGGAAGAATGGAGAGTTAAATGTTTGAGGAGGTTATTTTGAGAAGGTGTCCGCAACGTCGAATAAACTTTTTTAAAAAATAAAAAGTTTCTTCTTTGGCCCTGCCAACTAATTTTATAGCTTGTAAAAATAATTTTAAAAAATAAATAAAGCAAAATACAAATTCATAAAAAGAAAACAAAATATTAAGGAAGGCGCCCAAAAAAATCGAATTCGACCACAGCTACTTGAGGCAATTAGCTCCTCTGATTGTCTTGCAGAACAACCCTGAGTTTGAGTTTTCATCAATCGAGTAGTAATTATTATTTATTCTTGTGCAATCATTAAGACTGGTTTGCAAAACACTTTTTCGAGTGCCATTCTTACCCAAACCTAAAAAGTGGTAAAGTAAACGCACTTCCGGTTATCCTATTTTTTCAAACTCTGAATTTCAACAACATATTTAATTCTAATTAATGTTATTACTTTCTCTTACTCCTAGTAAGAGGAAGTATTGTAATCGTGTCAAATTTTCGATATCGAGTTTTCACCGGAAATATCCGTTTTGAGGTCCCCTGAGTCCAAAAAGTGGTTTTTAGCAAATGGTCTGTGTGTGTGTGTGTGTGTGTGTATGTATGTGAACAGCATAGCTCAAAAACGAAAAACCGTAGAAAGTTGAAACTTGATATTCCGTTTAGGTATCACCATGGGATCTGACACTACGTTATCTGTCAAAATTCCTCAACCGGAAGTACCACTTTACTAGTTAATTTTTTACTTTTTTGCGATTTTCTCAAAAATGGCTCCGACGATTTTCTTTAAACTTCATACATCAACCACACATACAAAGAACTACAACTTTTATTTGAAACATTTCTCCGGGAAAATGCACTGAAGGGCACTTTTGGGGGAGGGGTGGGGTTAGGTTTCCATCTAAAGTGCTATAATAATAATAATAATAATAATATACTTTATTATACAATTAGTCTTATATACAAAAGAAAGAAAGAAAACAAGTATATATGGCATGGATAAGTTATCCGTCTGTCGGAGGTTGATGTTTAATCAATTACTGTGAAGTCTGAACAGTAAAAAAAAGGAATAAAAATGAAAAATAAAAAAAAGTAGAAAAATAAATAGATAAAATAGCTAATTATAAGAAAATTGAAAAAATTAGAAATTGAAATACTGAACAAGTTCGTAACGATACTGCCAGGCGTGTCGTGCATAATTAAGAAGTGATTGGCAAGAAGATGAATTTAGGAGGGATATTAAATGAGATCTGGATAACTTCTTACAGCCAAAATAAAGTAATCTAAGTTCTAGAAGAATAGTACATTCCGCAATGAAGTGAAAGACTCATTAAAGATTTTCTTTAAACTTCATACATCAACCACACATACAAAGAACTACAACTTTTATTTGAAACATTTCTCCGGGAAAATGCATTGGAGGGCACTTTTGGGGTATTTAGAATTAATATGTTGTTGAATTCCGAGTTTCAAAAAAAATCGGATAACCGGAAGTGCGTTTACTTTACCACTTTACTAAATGATTTATTCACTTTTTCGCAATTTTTCTCAAAAATGGCTCCGACGATTTTTTTGAAACTTCGTATATAAACTAAACATGCAAAGATCTACAAGTTTTATCTAAAACATTTCTCTGGAAAAGTTCTTTTAAGGGCACTTTTAGGGGAGGGGTGGGGTTAGATTTTCATCAAAGTGCTATCCTAGTTGATTATACAATTCTATCATCCAAACATAATTAGTTAGAAATAAATGGGTTGCCAAAATTCTGAGTTTCAAGAAAATTAGTAAACCGGAAGTGCGCTTTTACTGAACAGTTTTTTCATTTTTCGACGAATTTCATTAAATTGTGGTACACAAACTATAAAATTTGTCAATTATCATTTTGAGAACTGGAGTAAGAGAAAGTTGTGTGAGTGTTTGACACCAGATTTTTTAGATGCTAGAATTGTGGAATAACTGAAATACACTTTACATGAAAACCTAGAGCCACAGGTTTTGAGGGAGTAGTTTACTCACATAGCGAAACGTCCTATTTCTTGAGACGCTATTTCCGTCGCGAACCGCATTCTAGCCCATCCAGTGGTCCTCGGTCGCGGCTCGGAAACATCGGCGCTCCACTTTTTTGTGGAGCGTGGGTGGCTAAGCTGGAGGGTGAACGCAGAGGGTAGCCTTCGGCTATTTGGGAACTGGAGCACTTCCCACTACCTCAGCTACAATTACAGACGAACAAGTGCAGTGTTTCTCCATAGGAGTGTGAGTTGTGGAAACTTTGCTGCCCTTCTGTTGTCGCCATGAATCCTAGGGTGCGAAGTTCTTTTTGCTCGGTTTACCTCAGTGGGCCTTGCAGTCCAACACACCACTTTGGTTCCGGACTCCACTAAACAGGCGGCCAGAGCCTAACCCAGCTCTGGTCAATCGGCTAGCCTAAAACACGCATGGGTGAGCTCCTGGGTATTGTGGGCCTTGGCTCACAATCCCTGGGAGCTATATCTCTGGAGTAGCTCTGGCGCTTTTTTATAGCGTCCCAAATTGTGAGGCTCCGTGGAGGGTGGGTTGGAGAGCTCCGGAGATGAATTTCTTTTACTTAATTTATGGATGTAAATGAAGTAGATTCGTCAGCCGAGGGCCGCTTAGAGGAGAGGGTCACCGGTGGTGGGGGAACTCCTCTGCGCATCCAGGGTCGGGCGACCAGGGCTCGGATGCACTGAGGGGGGAAACTGGAAGGCATTTCTAGAAGCATAGAAAACCTGCTTCTGGAGGAGAGCGCGCCAATAGTCGCTGCGGAGGACTCGTCCACCTGCGGAGATGAATGGCACGTGGTTAAAGGAAAGAAGCGAGGTAATTCTGCGTCGGCCACGGCTATTGCGAATTCCTCTGCGAAGGAAAAGGAAGCTAAGTCGACTTCTGGTAAGGTATCCAAGGAAACTGAGCAGAAGAAGAAACTTAGTGGGAGATACAGGCAAAGGCATGCGAAGAGGATGAGATCTACTCAACCTGCACCAGCCGAGGATATACCTATTGGAGCTCAAAAAAGATCTAGAACCCCGGGTGCCTGGAATCCAGCCGGCAGGTAAGAAGCCTAAGATAACGGAGGCGGAGAGGAAGCTGTTTCTGGCTATAACCAGCAGCGATCCCTCCGAGCCGCTCTCTGATGATGACGCTTCTGTCATCAGAAGGGAGATGCTCGCCATCTTAGGAAAACTATACAGGAACAGTCATGCAGACTGAAATTTATTCAGTCGGGCGTGGTCTCTGAAGGCTGGTTTCTTCTGGCCTGCTTTGATCAGGCCACATTTGACTGGGTTTTAGAGAATGTTAAGCCTAGTTGGGAGGGAAGGCACTTCAAGCTTATGAAGGCGTCTGAGGTCCCCACTATGGCTAGGATCTCTATGTTTATTCCGGAGGGCAAGCATACCAGCGAACAAGTGCTGAAAGGTCTTGCCTTCCAAAATAACTTGGATGTAAGCCGATGGAGGAACGTGTATCGACAACAAGTCGAGAAAGGAGTATCCTTGGCTTACAGGATTGATGATGCTTCTCTCCAGGCGTTGAAGAAGGTCGACTTTCGTCTTTTCTTTGAGATGGGCAGGCTCTTCATCAGGTTGAAGATGGAAGATGAGGATGCTCCTCCTACCACTTCTTCTGAGGCAATGGAACAGGATACAGGTAGGGCTGACAAAGATGGCAGCAAGTAAGGTAGGTGGTTTTTTTTCCTTCACCTATCTGCTTCCTACCGGGTACTATCAGGATCTAACTCTTCCGATGTTGACTTGTGATTATGGCGGTTGACAGGTCTGACTCTATCATGATGGTTCCTTTACAGGGGGGGGGGGAGACACTGCAGCTCCTGCTGGATACTCACTTCCCGGATAATATTGGTTTAAATGCTGCTTCGTCTTTGGGGGGTGGTAGGAGATGGGACCTTGAAGATGTATCCACCTTAGATGAGGTTGTCACACATGATAGAGTTAGTTGGGCAGTACAAAGTTTCTCACCTTTCAAGTCACCTGGACCGGACGGGATTTATCCTTGTCTGTTGCAAAATGGTGGGGACGTGCTGACGAAGGTATTGTTAAGAATTTTTAAAGGATGTTTGATGTTTGGTTATGTACCAACATTATGGAGAGATGTAAAGGTAGTCTTTATTCCCAAGCCGGGAAGAAGCGACTACTCTGACCTAAGGCATTTAGACCTATTAGACTTATGTCTTTTCTCTTGAAACTTTGGAAAGGTTGGTGGATAGGTATATTACTGATGGCCCATTAAGGGATCATCCACTCCATCGTAGGTAAGTCGACAGAGACTGCATTACATTGTCTCATCAGAAGGATAGAATCGGCTGAGGAGATAAAAGAATATGCCCTAGTGTGTTTCTTTGATGTTAAGGGGGCATTTGACAGAGTATCGTTTGATGATCTCGAAGATGTCTTGGTACGAAAAGGTATACATCCCGTCTTAATCAATTAGGTAGGTGTCTATCTTAGGAGTAGTGTTATACAGGCTTCCCTTGGCGGGCGCACCATGATAGTACAAGCCGGGAGAGGGTGCCCTCAAGCGGGTTGTCTCTCACCAAATTTGTGGTGCGCCGTCATGGATGACCTTTTGGTTAGGATTAATTCATCGGGGTTTTATGTGCAAGCATATGCCGATGATGGTGTTATTTATTGTTAGGGCGCTGTCTGCCCACTATTTCGGACTTAATGCAAAGCGCCCTTAACATGGTATATTGTTGGACACAGGATAAAGGTCTTTTCATTAATCCTAATAAGACCCAGGCAATTCTATTTACTCATAGAAGGAAGATAGTGGGTTTTACACCTCCCAGGTTGTTAGGCACTGCCATACAGGTTAGCGAATCAGTGAAGTTCCTTGGAGTAGTTCTCGACAGTAAATTGAACTGGTCGGAACATGTTAAGACACAACATCAAAAGGCGATAATCTCCTTTTGGCAATGTCGAAGAGTTGTAGGTAAGAACTGGGGAATCACTCCCAAGATGATGTTCTGGATTTATTGTATGGTCATTAAACCTAGGTTGGTTGGTGGCGTCGCATTGAAACACGATCCGCTAGACAGCTGCTGGAAGATATCCAACGCTTGGCTTGTCTGGCGGTGACTGGTGCGTTTCGGACTACACCGCCCGCATCTGTGGAGACTTTGATAGGGATTCCACCTCTCTTTATGGAGATGAAAAACCAGGCAATGAAAGCCTGTATAGAATTAAACAGGCAGTTTTTTGGCAGGGTAAGCGATATGGTCATTCTACCATTTATCGTGAGATGCTTTTAAGGATTCCCATTACAGGTTTCCCTTCTGATAGGAATTTGAAGACTTTTGTCTTTGGTCATTCCTACAGGGTTAGGTTGCCTTCTAGGGAAGATTGGTTAACCCTGGGTCCGTCTGGTGTTATTCCTGAGAATTATCTCCGATGCTACACGGACGGTTCCAGGATGGATGGTAGGTCTGGGGCTGCCGTCTATTTTGAGACGGGAGATCATTTGGTAGCGCCTCTTGGTGAGTGGGCTACCGTTTTCCAGGCTGAGGTTTATGCAATTCTTTGCTGTATTTTGGATGAGAGCGTGCGTAACACTAATTTAAAAGGTGTTTGTATCTAACTGCTCGGACAGCCAGGCTGCGTTGAAGGCGCTTAATTCATGTTTCTTCACTTCCAGATTGGTGTTGGAATGTTCTAGAAGACTGGAAGATCTTTCTTCATTAAAGGATGTGCTTCTGGTCTGGGTTCCAGGTCATATGGGAATCTTTGGGAATGAGGAGGTGGATAGGTTTGCCAAATTAGGTGCCTCTCTCCCTTTCATTGGTCCAGAGCCTGCTGTTGGTGTGTCTTCTGGCACATGTTTATCAGGCTTTCAGACGTGGATGACCTCACAGCACTCATCCTTATGGATGAGTGCAGTGGGTTGTCGGCAGTCTAAGATGCTCATTGGGGGTCCGGACGGAGATTTGAGTAGTGGGATCCGATGTCTTTCTTTCATGGACCTCTCTCAGGCATCTGGTTGGCTTCCTCACTGGGCATTATGGCTTAAGGAGACATCTCTATACAATGGGACTTATGCCTGACCCCTGTTGTAGAGTTTGTAAGACGGAGGAGAAAACACCCATGCATCATCTAATGACGGATTGTTTGGGCTGTGAGGAGATTAGGTTTAGGACTTTCGGCCGGAGTAGGATATCGGTAGAGGATCTTAAGCTATGTACTTTTAAGGTTTTGGTCCGATTTGTTCGGTCTGTGGTGAAACTTAGATGGGTAAAACCTGGGCCTGGACTTTTGTTCCAGACCCAGTACTTGTTATTCTTTAGGGGTAGCTATATGGGCCCAGGGAGGCTTTGGAAAGCGTAGGGTTTTGCCCTCCCCTTCCTTAAATAATAATACATGAAAAACCCAACCCCACCTCTCCCCCAACTGCCCTTAAATGAATTTTCCCAGAGAAATGTTTCAAATAGAAGTTGTGGCTCGTTGTATGTGTAGTTGATATACCAAGTTTGAAGAAAATTGTCGGTGCCATTTTTGAGAAAACGCAAAAAAGTAAAAAAAATACAAAACTAGTAAAATGGTACTTCCGGTTGAGGAATTTTGACAGATAACGTACTGTCAGACCCATGGTGATACCTAAAGGGAATATCAAGTTTCAACTTTCTGCGGGTTTTTCGTTATTGAGCTATGCTGTTCACACATACATACACACACACACACACACACACACACACACACCATTTGCTAAAAACCACTTTTTAGGACTCAGGGATCCCCTAGAAGTCAAAACGGTTATTTACGGTGAAAACTCGATATCGAAAATTTGACACGATTACAAGACTTCCTCTTACTAGAAGTAAGAGGAAGTAAAAAGCCATCTAATCTTCCCTCTCTAATCGTTTAATCAGCCTGCTTTCTATTATGAGGAAGATACTACCTAACTCACACTTCCTTTCTAAATAACCGCTCCTGGGGTCCTACTCCACCATATTCCGATTCCATGTTTAAGTTCCCCCCCCACAAGGAAGTGTCCTTATACCACTCCTAAACATAAACTCTATACAGCAGTCATTCCTTCATTTCTAAGCAGACGATACTCTGTGTCCATCCCTTCCAACCCACCAAATCCTGTCCATACTCCAGAGTCCTATAAACACACATAAATTCCTTGCCATAACTGGAAAATTTCGGCATAAACTTTATTTTCAAACGCACCACCCTTCCATCTATTCACCTCCATGGGACAATAAACCCAAACGGTAGACCGAGTTCGTTATCTTGGTTTATACTTCTAAGACAAACAACAACTTGGAAACCACACATTTTACTGAAGAGACAGGAACTAAATGCATGATTTAATAAACTTCTTTCTAAACCAATAATCATCCCCTGAAGAAATTCATATTGCATTACCCAGTTTGGTTACAACCAGAAGATCTTAGCTAGACAATGATCGCGAAAGCCTGCAGGATCATACAAAGCCAAATCTGATACATAAAAAAAAAACACTAGAAATACAAAATAATTATAATTACCTGGACTACAGCTAGATTACCACTGATCATCATCCATAATTCTTTTGGATCAGCCATTCTACCTAAATTCGCTTCAGTGGAGAGTCTTGAAGCAAGTGTCATTTCTAAATTGCCTTTAAGTCCAAGGAGAGCAGGCATAAGGATTATAATTCCTTGGGTCTCTTTGAAAACTTCCCATTCCTGTTATCAAAGAAAACAAATTTTAAACTTGGCAATTTTTTACTCAATTGTTCTAATATAAGTATAGAACAGGTTGACATTTTAATAAGTAGCAAAATGAAGGACTGGGCCCTGAGTGTTTGGGGGCCAAGGATCAGATACTAGGAGCCTATGGGTAAAATTCCCAGCATCTTCTAGGCGGGGAAATTTACGCAAACGGAGGATGGGCCCAGTTTTTAACTACGACAGAAAGAAATATCGGAATCAAGTCATTGCAATATCTATCCAATACGCAGGCCGCGGGAAAGAAAAGCCGTTGCATCTCTCTTTTTGGGGTCTCAATTATACTATGAAAAAAAGGACCTGCCTCTACGGGAAGAACTTAAAAATGAGGAGGAAATGAAGTGAGCATAGCTCTGGCTGAAGACCTGGCCTGGGCGGTTTATAACCAGAACAGATTTGCATCGTGAATAAGTTGAGTAAAAATAGACTTCATATGCTGACGGGGTTTTCTCACGGGGTATTGTAGGACACCTGAAGAAGCTGGGCCTAGAATACGATAATAGTATCGGCAGATTCTGTGTGGAGATGGAAGAGGAGGCTCCAGTAAACCTTCTGGACGGATCGCAACCTGGGTAGAACGTTCCCAGATCATGAAATTCCTCAGAGATCTTAATCTGGAAGAGGTGCTTTAGGTGAATTGTTTCACCTTTAGCATCAATGGGGTGGGGCAATATACATCTTTTGCAGTGTCTGCAGTAAACTATACCCATCCTAAAAAAAAAAAAGGGTTCTATTGTAGTGACACGGTCTTAAGGGACCGTGCGTGTCAAAATTCATTTAACCCGGTAAAACTGCGATCTAGATAACTCCTAACTGTCCCACACATTTTGAGGTGGGATATCCATTTTGCTGAAAGTACCTGATTTGCTGGCGTATTAGAAGGACATTTTCAAGCATATCCGGGAGAACTTCACTTAAGAAATGATGATAGTTCAATATTTCATTAAAATAAATAAATAAATAAACAAAAATTACCTGAACAAAATCAAAATAAATTCCAGCACCAACCATTGCCAGTCCGGATATCAATAATGGACCCACAACTTGATATAAAATTGTTAGAAATGTCTCTTTGGTTTCTGGTTCGTCATCAAGACGATTAGCCGTTGGTATGGCTATTCTTGGCTCAGGCTGCAGCGCTGCCGAAGTGTCAATATGTACATCTTCCACTTCCATCTTGCCTACAGATCTGTAAACAAACAAAAAAGGAAACAACCCAAAATTCTGGTGTGAAACACTCACACGTCTATTATTTACTAATTGAGAAATTTTTCTCAAAAAAGTCTTGCAATGTTTATATTGATAAGTGTCCCCTTTGTAACCACTCCCTTGTCTCACAGCTGGTCACGGAGAGGGTGGTGGCTAAGAAGAGCTCTCCTCAGTATCTCCAGGGAACGCACATGAAGGGAAGAGGATTGACACAAGGGAGTGGTTATCCTTATCTGCCAACTTCCTACTTTGGAATTTCCCTAGGAATGAAATGAGTATCAAAAGAGTGAGGAGCAATGGCCATTGTATGGTATAGGTATGATCAAGGACCCCTGAGAGAACTGGGGCAGCCGGAGTGTTTGGTCTTCGGCTCAAATCTCGATATAAAATATCGGAATCAAGAGATTGTAATCCTATCCGATAGCCAGGTAGCTGATATGTCAATCAATTCCAAAATAGTAGGCCTTGGCAAACAGGAGCAATAGAGTTACCCTATTTTTTGATGCCAGGGCATGTTAGGGTGGAAGGAACTCAGATGACCGGACACCCTGGCAAGGAAAAGTGTTGCATCTCCCTTTTTTGGGAGCCTAAACTCTTACTCTGGAATAAGTGACCAGTGTCTTCAGGAACAACTAAGAAAAGAGGACGAATTATAAGAGAACGAATTATAAGGAAAAGTGTTGCATCTCCCTTTTTTGGGAGCCTAAACTCTTACTCTGGAATAAGTGACCAGTGTCTTCAGGAACAACTAAGAAAAGAGGACGAATTATAGCAAATGGTAAGGAAATTCTTCCTGGTGTTTTTATGGAGAAAATCGCAAAAACAAAAAAACAAAAAAAAACTACAGTAAAAACGCACTTCCGGTTTATTAATTTTCTTTAAAACTTGGAATTTTTGGCAATTTAAATTATTACTAATTAATTTTGTTTATATGGTTAGAGGAATACATAACCCCCCATTCATTACCCCCAAAAGTTTTCGACTTTACCCCAAAGGAACTTACTGTCAGGATCCCCATGATGTTACTTTCTACTTTTTTTGTTTTTGAGCTATGCTAAGAAAGTTTCACGTTTGGGGGGGGGGGATTCAGGGAACCTCAAAACTTTTGAGGTGATGGTGGTAGGGGGAGGCAAGTACCATCCTATCAACCCAAGGTAGGGGAAGTGAAGAACACGCCAATAACATAAAATCGACCGCTTATTAGATTGAAAATTTAACACCATAAATATCGCAAAACTATCTAAAAATCAATTTTGGGGGGGAGAGATTTTTCAAATAAAAGTGATAGGTATTATTTATGTGTGTATTCAGGGGACCCTAAAACTCAATTTTTTTCAAAATTTGCCACAACCCCCCCCCAAATACATGCAGTGACGTTAGGGTAATTAATAATGGCAACATTATTACCTTGTTATGAAAAATATTTTAAACATGGCAGACAGTTAGAACACAAATATAATTCTTCCTTTTTGTGTGTTTTACAAAATGAACTTAAAATAAAATTACAATACTTCCTCTTACTAGGAGTAAGAGAAAGTAAAAATAAAAAATTAAAAAACTATATAATTACTAATAATTAAGATTAGCTAATTAAGAAAATATTTAAATACGCGTGTTTACCTGAGTGGTCTAATTGTGTGAGATGATGGTACGATTTAAAATGATAATTGGAATTTATTATGGTAATCTGGTTAATTGATGTTTTTTTTTTTTTTTAAATTAAAATATAAGAAATCATTTCTTTCAAAGTATTCAATATTTTTAGTATCTACCCAACAATAAATGCAGGTTTTCAATATAACAAGATAAAACACGATCTAAAACTGATTTCTACACAAAACAGACTTGAAGTTACCGTAAACTGTTCTTCACATATTCTGTCGTATATTTTTACTTTCTCGTACTCCTAGAATGAGGAAGTATTATAATCGTGTCAAATTTTCGATATCGAATTATCACCGGAAATATCCGTTTTGAGATCCCCTGAGTCCAAAAAAGTAGTTTTTAGCAAATGGTCTGTGTGTGTGTGTGTATGTGAGAACAGCATAGCTCAAAAATGAAAAACCGTAGAAGTTTGAAACTTGATATTCCGTTTAGGTACCACCATGGAATCTGACAGTACGTATCTGTCAAAATTCCTCAACCGGAAGTACCACTTTACTAGTTGTTTTCTTTAATTTTTGCGATTTTTTCAATAATGGCCCCTACGATTTTCTTGAAACTCACATGTAAACTACACATACAATGATCTACAACTTTTATTTGAAACATTTCATTTAAGGGCACTTTTAGGGGAGGGGTGGGGTTATATTTTTCTCTAAAGTGCTATCATAGTTGATTATACAATTCTATCATCCAAACTAAATTAATTAGAAATAAACAGATGGCCAAAATTCCGAGTTTCAAGCAAAATTAGTAAACCGGAAGTGCGCTTTTACTGAAGTTTTTTCAGTTTTTGACGAATTTCATTAAATTTGGTACACAAACTATAAAATTGTCAATTACAATTTTGAGAACTGGAGTAAGAGAAAGTTGTGTGAGTGTTTTTCCCGATTTTTTTTTTTTTTTATGATTTAAGGCGCTTCAACCACCAGCTGTGGTCATTGGCACCGAGGGGCCTTCTCAGTGCACTGCCGGCCTCCGAACAGTGTTTTCTCGTTACAGACAACATTGTCCATTTACAGACCTGATACCCATACTATAAGCACATCCTTCAGAGAAGAAAGCTCTTCCAATCTTTTAGAACATTCTAACACCATCCTTGAAGGGAAGACCATGAACTCAGCGCTTTCAGCGCAGCTTGGCTGTCCGAGCAGATACAAACACCTATGTGGTAGGGGATAAATATCCTAATTTCAAAAATCTGGCACGATCGGAATGGACTAACTGTAAGTGGCAGGGTGTTGAAGTTTGCCATTTCAAGGAGAACCACAAGGCAACTAGATTTATATGTGAAAAAAAAAACCTTGTCTGGCTCTGAATGGATAAACATTATAAAGCTCAATAAAAAGTAATTGGTGTAAACCAAGGGAGAAGGAAAGGATTAACTCAATGGCATTTCAAGTTGTGTCCAATATCTTAAGGGATAGGGCGTAACGAGAAGAAAATCGATCTTCTTTGATGGCCAGGCTAGGCCACACTAAAGGCTTTAGAGGCGAACTGCAACAGGTCGAGGATTGTTAAAGAATACTGCGAACAGTTAGAATCTCTAGCAAACCACAACAGCCTTCGGCTAGGCTGGGTGCCGGGACACAAAGGCATTCAAGGTAACGAAGAGGCCGACATGCTGGCAAAGGCGGCATCTCATACAGAACTGCCGGTGGGGGGGGGGGCATTGAAAAATGGCTAACACGGAAAACACACATTATACAGGAAAATATTGCAGGGCTGAGGCACCCTAAGATTTGCTGGGAGACCCCCCTCCCTTTAGGAGACCCCCCTCAAAGATTCGCACAATTTATCATCTCCTCGGCAGAATAAAAGTAGGGCTAAGGAGAATTACTGCCCTAGTTACCAGAGCATTGCTTTCTTAAGGAAACACCTACATAATATGGGTCTCTCTGCGGGGTCCACTTTGCAGGATTTCTTGAAGAGTGCATAAACTATGCACAGCCGATTCTTGAAATTTGACGCCCACTTTCTGGAGTCACGAAGGCGGGATCAGAAATTTCACTCACCTTAGCCCTGGCAATTTTTTAATGATACAGGGCTGATGAGAGGCGTTCTACGGGTGGCGCACAATGGACCCAGTCGTGGTGTAAGTGCTGAACCACTTTGGAGGCTCCCGGGTTCTAGATTAGATTAGAACTCAGTGGCAAAGGGCTGGACTAGCTACGCGGAGGTCCCGGGTATGAATCCAAGCATGCTGCCCTTATATTATTCACTTCCTAGGAGCCTCTACAGCTCACTATCCATTGTCTGTTGCTAGAGAACATTAGTCAGAGGCCGCCGGCAGTGCACTGAGAAGGTTGCGGGGAATGGACACAATAGATCTTTCTGATCTGAGTGCAATGATCTCCCCTATAAAAAATCTAATCTTCTAATCTTCTAGGGCTTCTAGGGACAAATTTAATGAAATCCCATCGGTGTTTTTTTATGGATAAGATTGGAGAACAATGAAATAACTTGAGTCTTGCTTCCGAAAATAGCTCCAGGTATCGCGAAGGACATCGAATTGTTGGCCAACAGATGGGTTCAAGTTGTAGAAAATGATGGCCCATATTAGGAAGAGTAAAGCTTAGTAGTGAAGTAAACAAACCATTTTTGGAATTGTTGGGTGAAAAACACAAAGACTTTTGTTACAACCGTCATTACTTTACTCAAAGCAGTTTTTTGGGAAACTGCAAATATAGTAATCTTGACAAATGCATGGTATAACAGTGTGACTAAATGTTAAACTTGTTAATTTATATATATATATATAAAAACAAACAAAAAAAAAAAAAATCAAAAACTTACATAGAATAATACATACGATTTTGATAGAATCCTGAGCCTTGGTTGACTGGGAGTTTGTTGTACTAATCGCCACCTCCCGTGGCTATTAACTCCGTCTGAAATTAAACAAACAAAAAAAAATATTAGCAAAATCATATATTAATCAGTGATAACTGTAGTTATCACTGATTTAATTTTACATACCCATTACGTAGATATCTCTATGTAATGGGGCTTATGCCAGATCCCTTTTGTAGAGTCTGTGAGACAGAGGAGGAAACACCCATCCATTTTATGGCAGATTGCCTGGGTTGTGAGGAAATTAGGTTCAGGACCTTTGGTCGGAATAGGATGTCTGTGGAAGCTTAGGCTGTTTCCCCTTAAGGTTATTAACCGATTTGTTCGGACTGAGGTGAATCTTAGATGGATTAGACCCGGGTCTGGATATTTGTTCTAGATCTGGTTTGTTGTTTTTCTTGGGGTAGCTATATGGGTCCAGTGAGGCTTTGGATAGCGTAGAGTTTAGTCCCTTCCCATAGACAAATAATAATAATAAGAATAACCAGCGATAACTGCCTGGATATCCAGGAGGTCGCTGGAACCTATGGCGCTTCAGCCCGTCTTTAGGTGATTGAGTTTGAATAGAAGGGTTAGATGAGAGTATTTAGATAGAGGAATTATTATTATTTAACCATGGGTGCCTATCGGCATGGAACCTAAGCCAATATGGCTTTTATCCCCTCACTTCATCCCCCTAATTAATCTCCCCCGGTAGTTTGCCGGTCTGTCTACAATATCTTTTAGCTGCAACCCCCTAGGCTTTCCCGTCAGAGTGTGAGTCTCCCAAAAATCCAGAAACCTAGTGCCAGCAAAATGGGGACACTGACATAAATAGTGATATACGGTTTCCCTAACTCCATCGACTTTTTCTTACTCCTGTTAGTATAATTATATATAAAATGACTAATTTTCTTTAAACTCAAACTTTACATATTTGTCATAACATAAATACAGGGGTGGTAACGAGATAAGTATCAACTACTAATCTTAGCAGGCAGAGAAGTGATTGCATAACAAAACACAGAATCAACTCCAAGCATTTGGAATTTAATACACTTGGACGCCCCACATTTCCGTTACAAAAGTAATACATTAAAAAATGTTTCAAATTAAAACTGATACGTTCTTATCCATGCATTTAGCATACAAGTTTAAAGAAAATGTATGCCGTTAATTAAAAAATTGCAAAACTTCCGATTTCGACAAATCGCACTTCCGATTTTTATCAAATTTGAAATTCTATGCATTCTTCTATTGTGTATTAATATTATGTAGGTGGCAAAACCATATATTATGCTGAAGTGGTACTTTAGAGGAAAGCATAATGCTACTGCTCCCCTCCCCCCCAAAACCCCAAACAAATCAACTTTCCCGTGAAAATTTTTCAAATAAAAGTGATAGGTAATTTATAAGTGTAGATAGATCTTGATGTTTCAAGAAAATCACAAAACATGGTCTATGTGTGAGTGTTCAAATAATTCAAAACCAATGGCGCAACAGCATCTAAAGGGCTAAGGCTTGCCTGACGGCGATTTGTATTGGGAGGGGACTTATGTGGTAAACATGATACAGTTCCCTCGCCGTTTAGTTACTGCCTTAGCTACCTGTGGCGCTACAAATGGCAGGTAGCGCCCCATTCCCATTTTTTTTTCACGATGTTGGGTCAAAACCCTGAATTTTCGCACCAAAAACGAAAAATCCTAGAAAGTTCAAACCTGATATCCCATTTAGGTATCACTATGGTATTTCACAGTCGGTTATCTGTCAAAATTCCTCAACCGGAAATAGCACTTTACTGAATCTGGTGTGAAACACTAACACAATTAACTTTAGTGCAGTTATCTGAATTCCAATTAATACAATATTATGTGAATATTTAATTAATGTATATTTACGTGTACAAAACGTGTAGTTGACCTTGGCAAAAGTATGTGTATATCAGTTCGCAGGTATTATAGTCGATTTCTTGAATAGGACGATGTATGGCACCACATTCTGTCAACACCACTTACCCAAATTTGTAAGAACAGCAGTTTAAATTTAAAATATGTGTGCAGATAGTAACCGTTGGGAATCACTTGAGTAAATATTTCTAGAAAACAAAATTTAGTAAAGTATCACTTCCAGGTGTAAAATTGTAGAGAATTAAATGTACCACAATTTATGTTCTGTGTATTTTCACCCAGGACTACTCCTAAGGGAGATAATAAGGAAAAACCAAGTTAGCTTCACAGAACTGTTTACACATTTTGCCTCATATCTTGGTTAATTAATAATTAATCCTATCATAAAACTGTGTATAAATTAAATACGTAGATAATTTAATTTACAACAATTTATGTTTTGTGTAGTTTTTAGTCAGGACTATTCCTAGGTCCCTAAACAACCCCGTGACTGGTGGAAAGCTTAGGCGATTCCAGTCGCGGGGTTGGAGCCAACCCGAGCGTCCACGCCGCAGGGACTGGGCAACGTGCTTTGCACGGCTAATCGGGCTCTGGCGGCAGACACCACTGCGGAGCTACACAACATTTACTCTGCATCCGCCGTGGTAACACGCTCACTTACTCACACCACAGACACACTAGCGATCTCACGCCGCCCTGACGGGGCCCATTATTTTTGGGCCTCCGAAAACAGGTCTTTACTTCAGAGAGTCTATTTCGACATTGGAGGACCTGGGGCGGATGTGGGGGAGCGGCTTACACGCTGGAGATTCGTCCAGGTACCTGTAGTGTAGGGACCTGGTGAGGAAACAGCAAACACCATACAGCTCAACACCACATTTACATATACTTCACCAACACTATATCCCCCCTTTCAAAATTTAAAAAAAACATGAAAGAAGAATTAAATAAAGGCCCTCAGTCCGTGGCAAATGAGGATGCGAAAATCACCACGAAGGTCTCCGGTGTTGTTGAGGAACAAGGCACACCGGTAGTCATGGCTACTTGTTCCACCAATAAAGATGTTGTAGGTGAGTTTAGTGGGGGCGCATCCTCGAGACTGCCGGGAACCTCCCGGCTTCTCCTTTGAGAGGCCTGGAGAGGGGTGCCACCACAGAGAGTTTAAATAAGAGCATTGAGGAGCTTCTGCTGGCCTCTCCTGGTCGAAATGAGGGGACCGCTGAAAGGCGGACCCCGAGTAAGACCAAAACAAGGGAGTCCAGCAAAAAGAGGAAGAAGAAAAAGAAGAAGGGTGCGGAGGAGACGCCAGAAAGCGTCCCCGAGGCTAAACGCCCGAAAGTGGAGAAGGCTAAGAAGCCACAGGTCGCCGTGGTCAGGGCAGATAGGGAAGTGATGACCGAGGACGACGCGGAGCACGTCAGAGCACAACTTGTGGGTGCTCTGGATGATACTGGGAGTAGGAAGGGCACCCCCGATGAAGGTTGGTGGCCACAATTTGAGGAGTCCGGCGTGGTAGGTGAGGGCATGTTCCTTATCACTTGCGGCGACGAGAGGACCAGGGCATGGACAGCCAGGCAGGCTATCACACCCAGAGGTGACATCCAGTATGTTATGTTGGAGGGAGAGGACATCCCAAAGATGATTAGGGTATCAGTTTGGGTGCCAGGCAAGAGGTGTCCGTTGGAGAGATTCTTGGAACGCTTGGCAGGGCAAAATCCTGGTTTGCGGACCGATCTTTGGAGAGTGCTCAGCTCCTTCGAGAAAGACAAAGGTATGTGGATGGTTTTCTTTATAGATCCCCATTCACTCCGGATTCTAGAAGAGAAGGAGTGGAGGCCCTATTATGAGTTGACACGGATTACCTTTAAAAGGAAGGAGGAGAAACAACGAGGCCAGTCTGGCAAGGAGGAGAGTGAGGGAAAGTAATTATGTTCTGTGTGTACCAATATAATATACACAGGAGCAGAGAAGTTGTAGCGGAGATGGCTGAAGTCATAAGGGATACACCCTTAATGGAGGGTTTAATTCAGGAGCCCTATACCATCCGAGGCAGTGTGGTCGGATGGGATGGTATGGGGTTGAGAACATTTTATGATTGTGGAGTAGATAGGCCCAGGACTTGTGTCCTGGTGTCTAAGCATATGGAGTGTTCAATGTTAAGAGAGTTTTGTTCTAGAGACCTGACGGTAGTTTCGATTAGGATAGGAGAGGCAGTGGGCAGACTGGTTTTGGCATCGGCCTACCTACCCTATGATTCAGAGGAGCCACCACCTGGTCAGGATGTGGAGCGTTTGGTGGAGTGGTGTGAAAGGGAGAACCTGCCATTGCTGGTCGGATTCGATGCCAACTCACACAACACGCTGTGGGGAAGCAGCGACACCAACCGGCGTGGGGTGACACTGGCGGAGTTTTTGGTAAGTAGAAACCTTTTTCTTTTAAATAGAGGTAAGAAACCTACCTTTGTTATTAGGAACAGGGAAGAAGTTATAGATATAACGGCGGCTTCCAGGCAATTTCTGTCCTGGATGACAGGTTGGGAGGTTATGGATGACTGGACATTGTCTGATCATAGAGGTATTAGAATCACC
Source organism: Triatoma infestans (assembly GCA_011037195.1). Classification (NCBI taxonomy): domain Eukaryota; kingdom Metazoa; phylum Arthropoda; class Insecta; order Hemiptera; family Reduviidae; genus Triatoma; species Triatoma infestans. The sequence goes on along the minus strand of JAAEAF010002778.1, from coordinate 55,336 downwards.
CTGCGTCTTGGGATGGGATAGGTGAAGAAGTTTCGAAATCCGAGGAGAACGGACTGGGGCAGTTTCGCCTCGGCCTTGGGAAATGATAGGTTAGGTCCGGGTAGACCGCCGGTTGAGGGGGAAGACCTGGATCAGAGAGTGAATCGGACTAAGATCGTCCGCGCTTATGAGACTTCATGCCCTGAGCATGAGGTATTGCACAGGAAGGTCCAGTGGTGGACGGCCCGACTAACTGCCTTAAATAGACAGATGAGGCGGCTAAGGAGAAAGGCTAGGGGGAGTAATGCGGAGGAGGATTGGGAACGGTTCGTTGAGACCAAGCGAGAGTATAAAAGGGAGATTCGGAGAACGAAGAGAGACTCTTGGAGGACCTTCTGCGAAACCTTGGAGGGGGAACAGGAGGTAAACCGGGTCTTCAGGTTTTTAGGCAAGAGCGGGGAGATGTCGCTGGACAGCATTGGGAGGCCTGACGGACAGATCACCTATAACCACAATGAGGTGTTACGGGTGATGCTGGATAGACATCTACCGGATAATGTGGAGTATGTGGGAGAATGCGCGGATGTTTCACCCGTTGTACAGGGAGTAAATTTACAGGGTAAGGAGTTGGCAAGTAAAGTGGTTACTTTAAGGAGGGCGAGTTGGGTATTCGCTACATTTAGTAAATTCAAGTCGCCGGGTATGGATGGTCTGTACCCGGTGCTGATTCAGGAGAGTTGGAACATGTTCGGTAGTACATGGGTAGAGATACTGAGAGATAGCCTCAGTTCGGGCTATATCCCTCGGGCTTGGAGAGTTAGTAGGGTCGCGTTCATTCCCAAACCGGGAAAGTTGGACTATTTAGACCCTAAAGCTTATAGGCCAATCAGCCTGGCGTCCTTCATGTTGAAGGGCTTAGAGAGGCTGGTGGACCTTTTCTTAATGGAGGATTGCGATATAAAGAGTACCTTCCATGGGAATCAGCATGCCTATTTCCCAAGGTCAACGGAGACTGCGTTCCATAATTTGGTGGGGAGAATTGAACGTACGTTGGAGTCTAAAGAGTACGCGCTGGGATGCTTCTTCGATATGAGGGGGCTTTCGACAGCGTGGCCCATGATAGGATCAGAGTGTTATTGGAGGAGAGGGGCGTGAATGAGACCCTGGTTAGATGGATAGGCAACCTCCTAACTTCGAGGATTGTCTATTCTCGTTTGGGAGTTGCGGAGAGAAGGGTGAAAGCCAGTAGGGGCTTTCCTCAAGGTGGGAGTTTGTCACCTCACTTGTGGTGCCTCATCGTTGATGAGCTACTTTGGGAGATGAACCGCAGGGGATTTTACCTGCAGATGTATTCCGATGATGGGGTAATCTTAATCACAGGGAAGCATCTGAGTGTGGTGAGTGACTTGATGCAGTCGGCGTTATCTTACGTGGAGCAGTGGTGTAGGAACTATGGCTTGTCCGTTAACCCGGACAAAAGTTCTTTAGTTCTATTTACTAGGAAGAGGAAATTGGAAGGGTTTAGGAGACCTAGGCTCTTCGGTAAGGAATTGCAAATTCGCAATGAGGTTAAATATTTGGGGGTCCTCATCAACAATAAGTTGAATTGGCGGGCCCACATTGAGTATATTTGTGAGAAGGGGCAGAAGGTTTTCTGGCAGTTAGGAGATTAGCGGGTAAGACCTGGGGAGTTAATCCCAGAGGTGTCCATTGGATTTATGAAAAGTTGGTGAAGCCAAGGATGCTGTATGCAGCTGTGGTGTGGTGGTCTGGCTCCTTGGTGGGGAGGAATAGCAAAAAGCTGTTGGGAGTACAGCGTACGGCCTGTTTGGCTATTACTGGCGCGATGAGAACGACACCGACGGTGGCATTAGAGATGCTGCTGGGGCTAATCCCCCTTCAGTATGTGGTAGTGGGAGAGGCAATGAAAGGGTACCTCAGAATGAGGTGCAAGGGAGAATGGGTGAGAACCTTCCGGGGGGATCACACTAGGATTGAGGACAAAATTTGGCGAGTAAACCGATTTTTGCTATCCAAACTTGATGAGACGAGCAAGAAATGGGGATTTGAGAGAGATTATGAGATTACGATTGGCAGTATAGGAGATGATAACCTTACGAGGCCAACGGAGTCGGGCAGCGGTATTATTCGTTGCTATTCAGATGGCTCTAGGCAGGAGGGTACTGGCCTGTCGGGGGCGGGAGCTTGGTTTCAGGAGCTGGATAAAGAGAGTTCGGTGGCCTTGGGTGGCTTGGCCACTGTTTTTCAGTCTGAGGTGGTGGGCATCATTGAATGCTGCCACCTGGTGGGGGAGTGGCAGGGAGAGTTCAAGGAAATGCGGATTTTCTCGGATAGCCAAGCCGCACTAAGGGCTTTGAGTAAGCCTTGGTGGAGTTCGAAATTGAGCTTTGAGTAAGCCTTGGGAGAATGTCGGAGGAAGCTCAACGCTTTGGCTCGGAGGGGTAAGGTGCATCTCTATTGGATACCCGGACATGCGGGAATAGAGGGCAATGAGAGGGCGGATCGGCTGGCCAGGGAGGGATCATCATTACCATTTTGTGGTCCTGAACCAGCCCTGGCCGTTACAAAGACGTTTCGCGACAAACAGATTAGACTTTGGGAGACGAGAGCTTTGGAGAAACGCTGGAGGGACACGCAGGGGTGCCTCCAAGCTAAAAGATTTATAAAGGCAGGTAAGCAGAGAATTTCGGAGTATCTCCTGTCTCTTAGTAGGACGGTTTGAGGACCTTGGTAGGAATAGTGACTGGACACACTTGGGTGTCCAGTCACTTGTTTAACATAGGAAAGACTCCGCGTCCCACTTGTCAGAACTGTGGTGACGGAGTTAGGGAAACGGTGTATCACTACTTATGTCAGTGTCCCCGTTTCGCTGGAACTAGGTTTCGTATATTTGGGAGGACACCACTCTCGCAGGATTGTCTAGGCGAGTTGGAGTTTAGGGATATCTTGAGATATTGTAGATTAACCGGCAAGTTACCGGGGGAGACTAATTAAGGGGTTACGGGGGGTATCGGGGGGATAAGGACCATATAGCCTTAGGTCCCGCGCCTTTGGGCACCCGTTTCCGATAATAATAATAATAATTCCTAAGTGGATAAAAAGGGAAAAACCAAGTTAGCTTCACAGAGCTGTTTAAACATTTTGCCTCATATCTTGGTTAATATTAATCCTATGATAAAACTGTAGATAAACAAATCTGTAGGGAATTAAATTTACGACAATTTATGTTCTGTCCAGTTTTTAGCCAAGACTACTCCTAAGGGAGATAATATGGAAAAACCAAGTTAGCTTCATTGAACTGTTTACATATTTTGCCTCATATCTTGGTTAATATTAATTAATCCTATTATAAAACTGTGTATAAATAAAATACGTAGATAATTTAATTTACTACAATAAATATACAATATACTACTCTGTGTATAGTTTTGCTGTGTCCATTATTGTGTTTACTTTCAGTGTTGTCCTTTATTAATTCTGTATTTAACTGTAAATTAAGCAATGTATTTTGTTCATGTAGTGGGAAGTAATCTAAACATTGCGAATTAAAAATTCTCCTTGCATATTAAAATTGAGACAGGCTCTTGTTGATTTTCTAAAACTATACGACCTAGAACTTTTATGAGTAGAATTATTTTAATATATTTTCAAAAATTGTTTTGTCTCATTTAATGATTCCTGTTAACATTTACATTTTCTAGTTTCTTCTGTAATAATCTACTATAATCAGAAGATGTTCTATTTTGTGTATACTCTGTTCATCTCTAGGTTATATTATTTAAATCTATTTTTACATTTTCTTATTCCTAATAATGTGTATGTTAACAACAGAATATCTTAAAAATGAAAAATCGCTGATATCTTAAAACTTTGTATTCTCATTTTGGTACATACCGCCGGCATTGAGATTCCCAAGATTTCGGACAAAATCCATCAACCAGAAGTGTGCGACTTTACTGAATGTTTTTTCCTCAGTTTTACGTGATTTTCTTGAAAATGGTTCCAAACGATTTTCTTTCAAGCGAATGGTCTGTAGTGTGTGTCTGGGTGTGTAACAGAATATCTCTCAAAAACGAAAAGTCCCAGGACAAAGATTAGCTCAGTAGTTAGCGCGCTAGCCTCCCACGCGGATTCCAAATTAAGGAGGACTTCCAACGCCGCAGTCGGGATGGTTGGTTTTCATGGCTCCCGTAGAACCCAGCCTTTCTACCACCCCTTTCTGCATCTGCAGCGTCTCAATCCACCGACACATATGTAATCATGATCTTGGTATAAATCCAGAAGGTCAAACTTTCGGAACAGGCCCAAGTTTCTCCCACAAAGCCGTGTGCACCAACCAAATGACGCACTGGCCTTCTTTCTTTCTTTCTTTCTGCGTCGCTACAGTCCTGAAAGGACCTAGGCCTCCTCCTTCCTCCATTCCTCTCGATCATGGGCTCTCAAACGCCACCTACGCACGCCCATACTCCTCAGGTCGACATACGTGGCCTCCCTCGATGACGTCGACCCCTGGGAATGTCATAAAGCATCCTTCTGGGCAGCGTTCTAGCTCCATCCGCTCCACATGACCCGACCACCTAAGGCGACCTTGACACATTGGCCTTAGGTACTAGTATTGGCGAAACGGGGACAATGTCCTAAGGTAGTTGGGACACCATTTTTCCAACTCCATCGTCACAAGTTTGAGACACAAAAGACTAGACGTTCTGGTCTATATTGTGTAAATGGCTGGCTACTCAGGCGTGGGCAGGACCCTCAATTGTATCCTACTCAGGAAGAGAAGATCATCACTTCACATCTCCCTACGTTTTATAAAACTTTTAGCCTGAGACAGCCCTCCGTGTCCCTCCCAATGCTTCTCAAATTCCCTTTTCCCTCCAATTTCACTATCACAAAATTGCTTAGTGACGGCTAATGTTGTCTATTCAACCACCAAGAGATGTGTGCCAAAGTGATCTTCTTTCACAAAATAGACCGCAAATCCAGAACCTACCATCCATTCTGGAACCCGTACGTGTAAAACCCGGTGATAATTATCAGGTATCACATCAGGTGGACCCAATCTTCCCTAAAAGGTAACCTGATACTGTTTAGGATTATAGAAAATAAATGTCTTCAACATTCTATAGGAATCTCGTGATGAATTCAGTAGGTTTGTAGGTTGTTGTAGGAGATTATTGCACTGCGACCTGAAAGATCTATTGTGTCCCTCGCCGGTGCCTTCTCAGTGCACTACCGGCCTCCAAGCAGTGTTCACTAGCTACAGACAACACTGCCTATAACCGGACAGTGAGCTATAAGAGGCTCCTAGGAAGAAAAAAATCTAAGGGTAGCATGCTGGATTCGAACCAGGGACCTTCGCATGCTAGTCCAGCGCGCTACCACTGAGCTAATCCCCTTCCCTATTCAGTTCAGGTTTTGTAATGCTCTTATTTTTCTTCTTGCTTGGGTCCATTTCACAGCATTCTTACCCAATGTTTTCGTAATATTTAGCTTCTGTTTTTACAAAATTCCTCCTTTATTAGCTTTACCTTTGGTTTTAATTTTTCTATTTTCTATTTTAACTTTCTTTTCGCTTCATTAATTGTTTCTCTCTCACATTCAATTTCCTCAGTTTCACCTCTATCCTACACTTTCTTCAGCTTTCACTTAAAAATGTAATAATAATTACATGGCTAACTCTTCAATATAAACACAAGTTTTATTTTGCATCTCACAAGGACGACATAGTGACACTAAAATACTTATGATAAAACTAAAAATTAATTATATAAACAATTAAGTTATATCATTTTTTTACTTTCGCCAGTTTAAAATATATATACACACACGGGCAAAAAATTCCATTTAATAAATAATATAATATTGTGTGGTCTCTGTTTTCACCAGTTATTTTGTTTTGGGCGATTAATAGTTAACATTTTTAGAGTGAATTGGGCACTTTGTACATTACACTTGTGGTATTAAACAAAATTAAAAATAAATCAAAAATGTTTTTACTAGTTTGTGTTCATTTATTATCAATTTGTTTAATTTTTATTCAGTTCGAATTGATTTTTTTATTTGCTTTAACTTCTCTTTAGTTTGTCTCTTGGCCAGAGAAAATTAACGAATTAAGAATTCGAATTTCAAAATACCCCTTAGTGCCGAGGATGTTGCACGTGCTGTAGCAGTTATTGATGACGACCGCTCCATCACATCAGATATGCAGCCATGCTATTGGTGTTCCCTACCAAACTCTGAGATGCAACGTTACAAGAAGGCCAGACTCAGGGTGTCCAAGGGCCACTGAACTGCGGGACGACCATTCTACTGACAGATACAAAATCATCATCTGTCGGGGATACTGACAGTTTTACAAAATCATCATCTGACAGCTGCTGATGTAGTTCATCGCCACCAAGAAGTTCAAGGTGTACAAACTTCTGAGACTGAATGAGCTAGGTTTGATGGCTTTTCACCCCAAAGAGGGCCAGAACAAACCAGGAAGTACCGAATTTCTAGCCCTGTATTTGTTCGGCAATACATCAATTGATCTATCAAGTAGTGAGGAGCAAGTATATTGTTTACTGAAGAGTCCCAGAATTGCCTTAAGGGCTCCAGACGGCCGTGAACGAGTGTGGAGGAGAAGAGGTGAGAGATTTGCATAAAACGCAATTTTATTCTCTCCAACGAGGTTCTCTGATGGTTTGGGCAGGTACTAGTTTACAAAAGCGTACGGAGTTAGTGACTGTTCGAAGAGGCTCCATGACTGCTGCTCAGTATTTGTGGATATACTGCAAGTACATGTGGTCCCTATGTTGGAGATAGGTGAGGAGTTTGTGCTAATGCACGATAACACTCGTCCACATACAGCCCTCATAGTGCAGGCCTTTCTTAATAACCATAATATTGATTTTCTAAACTGGCCTGCCCGTTCTCCTGACTTAAATCCCATAGAGCATCTGTGGGATATGCTTGGAAGACAGATAAGAGATCGGAGATTCCTTCCTGGGACGCTTCAGGAACTAGAAAGGGCACTTCAAGAACGAATGGGCTCTAATCTCACAAAACTCAATTTCCCACTTGATTCAGAGCTGTGTCGAGACGCCCAGAAGAAGCTGTGATAAAGGCAAGAGGAGGTAATACTCGGTATTAGCGCCATCCCACTAAAAAATAATGTAAAATTTAAATTTTCCAGATTCACATTTATTTTTTTAATTAATTATTTTAAATTTCCTGTATAATCTTATTTATTTGTTTTATTTTGAGAATTAGTTATGAACGATAAAAAAATTATTAAAAAATTATAAACTATACAGAGAAATAATAAATTTTTTTTAAGTGGCTGGAATTTTTTTGGCCAGTGAGTGTATATGTATGTAAATTACAAGCTGAAGACCGACAGTTGACTGAGTCGAAACCGTTCCTACGAGATACAAAATAAAAATTAAAAAGTGTTTAAGTATATTGAGGAGTTACGTCACAATTTTATAATTATATGGTTTAATATCGCGGTAGCTAATTTAATATAAGAATAATTAAATTAGCTATTTGTCTTTACCTTTATTTATGTATGTAAAAATGTTGTCTCAAATCCCACTTCTGACATCAGTTGTCACGTGCTTTAGCACGTCTTAGCTAATATTTAAACTAGCCATGCAATAAAAAAAAAACACAAGTTGAATCGAATATCAATTCTAACTTATATCTTTTCTTAACAAAAATTATTATCTGAAATAGCTTAGTGCAATATTGTTATACAGAATTGGTGGACTGATATTTCTTGGGCATTAAGACCAAAAAAAATATCTTTCAGCATTTCCAGACTATCATTAATGACCCATTTTCCCCCTTCATTGGGTTCCGGATTCTGCTATTGGCTTATCTTTTAATGAACCAAAGATCAAGAAAGGACCAACAGCTCTATCATTCTGGAACTAACTTAATATGCAAAAACAGTTACACCAAACGCATTCCATGAGAATCTTCCTTACATCCATACATCCAGAGCGTACTACTGCAGTGAAGATAATCCTCGAGTGCCCCTTCCCCCGACCCAATATCTGCTTCACACATTCAAACAATTCCTCTTATCACTGAAAAAACCGAAGGATCCCAAACATGAAAAAATGATCTTCGATTCATTTTGAAATCTGGTTATCCCAAAACGAATAGGCAAAATTAAACATTTGGTATTTTATCCGTCGTAGCATGCATATTTATTTTCTTGCTGACCGGTTTCGGATTTTCATCCATCGTCAGAGCAAATTCACCAAGTTCGTGTAGAGAGTTCACTTCAACGTAATGTTTCTGTTACTTGTTACTCACACTTGTTGGTTGTATATAATTATGTGTCAAATTATCCAGCATTGCGGATCCAGCCACATATTCAACAAAAGTAAACATTGATTAAAAATTAATTATCTAAAAATATAACCAACAAGTAAAATTTTATAATTTGAATCTTGCAAAGCTTCGGTGTCTAAGTGGTTAGCACGAAGCCCACGTAAAGATCCAGGGTTCAAGTCCAGCTGTGATGCCCTTAGATTTTTCTTTTTTTTCTTCTTCCTAGGAGTCTTTACAGCTTATTCTGTCCGGTGATGGAAAGTGTTTCGTTATTGTAACAGTGAACACTGTCGGTAGGCTGGCAGTGCACTGAAAAGACTCCAGGTGCCAAAAAGAACGCAAAAAAGTAACAACCTAATTATTATTATCCTGATTAATGGTTGCCCTAAGCCAATATGGTTTTATCCCTCCCAGCCACCGTAGGCACACAAAAAACACAGATAGCCAAAAAAGGCTAGGGAGGGATCCTCCTTAACTTTTGTGGTCCTGAGCCAGCCCTTACTGTCACTAAGAGATGCTGCGATAGTTAGATTAGACTTTGGGAGACGAGGGTTTTGAAGAAACATTGGGAGAACATGCAGGGGTCCTCCAGGCCAAAAAAAAAATTATCAAAGGGCTAAGCAGGGGGGAGTTTCGAATTACCTCCTGTTCCTTATTAGAATACGATTGAGGACTTTAGTAGGTGTAGTGACTGGACACACATGGGTGGCTAGTCCCTTATGTCAGAATTGCGTTGATGGAGTTAGGGAAACGGTGTACCACTATTTATGTCAATGTCCCCGTTTCGCTGGTACTAGGTTTCGTGTATTTGGATGGACCTCACTGTCACTGGGAAAGCCTGGTGAGAGTTGGAGCTAAAGCTTATTTTAGGATATTATAGATACACCGCAAACTACCGGGGGATAATATTAGGGGGCTGAATTCGGGGTATAAAAGCCGGTCCCACGCCGATTGGCACCCATGACTTAATAATAATAATCTCTAACTTTCCCAAACATTCCCTTGAAAATGTTTACCCTCTCAAATATGTGGAACCCAGTATTAACGAAATTTGCGACTCTAACCCTAGGTATATTGATACACCGTTTCCCTGGCTCCTTTGTCACAATTCTCACATAAAGAAGTATATATTTTTAATGTAATACTACGCTGGCAAAAAAAAAGTTAAAAAAAATTACTAAGAAATTAACTACAAGGTTCCCATCATGGTCTGTGCCGAAGAGAACTTGCGTAGAGCCCCAAAGGGCAAGGTCATACGCATTTGCTCGGATAGTCAGGCTGCACTAAAAGCCCTAGAAGCTTACAGAACCACCTTCTCCCTAGTCAAGGATTTTGATGAGACTCTCCAGGCACAATAAGATTCAGTTGAGATTGGGGGCCTGGACAAGCAGGGATTGAGGGTAATGAGACAGCTGATCGAGTGGCCAAGAATAGGGTAAATACTCTGTTCAGTGGTCCACGGCCTGTACCTGGGGATAACCAGTGGAGCAGTCCTGTGCAGCTATTGGAGACTGACTTCGAAGCAAGCATGAGGCGCTCTAGGGTGGTAGCCCTGGGGCTATATACAGTAAGCGAAGATGCCAAAACTGTGTAAAGGGAGGACCAAAGTGACCCTTAGCCTGAGTATATTATAATGGAACTTACATTTTTCTGGATGACGGGGAGATTTCTCTGGTGACGGGCTTATTTGCGGGTCATGGTAGGTTCAGAAAGCATCTGTACAAGGTGCAGACTGTGTCAGAAGGAAGAGGAAATGGCCCCCACATGCTCTTTGATTGCGTAGCAACAACCAGATTGCGATATGAAACCTTTGGTACATTGCGACCTGAAGAGATAGTAACGCAAAATGATCTTGTGGTGAAAGCCCTTAAACTTCTTGGGAGGGGAGGGCTCAATAAGCTTTTGATGGCTCCGATGCCGGAGTATAGCCCACCCAAAGTTGGAAAATCTGAATCTAAAACTACAAGCCAATAAAAAAAACAACTCTACACTACTAGAAATGTTGGGTTAAAACTGAGTTATTCTGGACAAGTAGGGCTGATTCCCCGACAATCTATCAACCTTCAAATCTTTTAACAGCCAGCGATAAAATACCTTAATACAATTTTCTGTGAAATATAAGCGAAATAAACAATTACTTATCCATGAGCTTGGTCTGCAATTAAAAATAAGAAAAAAATAATTGATCTGCAAGAACCTTACTATGATATAAAAGTATTTTTTGTTTGACAAAAAAAAAAACATTTAATTATGCCAACGTTTCGTACAAAGTTTATCTTGCTCTTTATCCAAAGCTTTAATATTAAGTTATTGAAGATGTGGGGGAAAAAAAATTTTATATTGGAACTTAACAGCACAGAAACTTAAAAATTATTAGTTACTTGTTTTAAATCTATAGAAATAAAAGTTGGCTTTGAACAAGCAAAAAAGGTCTTCAAGGAAGTTTGTGTGCTTTAAAAAAAAAATGTAAGTTCCATTCTAATATACTAATAAAGCCTTGATAAAGACATGGAAGCTCTGTCACCGAAACGTTAAAATAATTGTTTCATTCTTGACAGATTCTTCATCAAATTTTTTCATAAACTTACTTTGACAGTTACATGATTACTAATTATTACAATGCACATAGAAGGAAGGTTGGTAAATAGAAGATTTGTCCAGAATAACTCACTTTTACCAAATGGTTGCTCCCCCCCCCCCCCAAAATTAATTGTACGTATTATAAATAATCATAACTCACATTTCAATATAATCTTACTTTGAATATTGATTGCTATTGCCTTGAATTTTACCAAATATTTCTTCATTTAAATAACGATTTAATTCAATTTTTAAGTTTAAAGGTAGAAAAATCAAAAAAGCACAATTAAAAACAAAAACGTCAGCACTTTTATGGTAATACAAGATTTAAAACAGCCCACATTTGATAGATACCTATTAACTAAATCTATCATTCTTGATTACATTTTAAATTATTTACATTACAATGTTTTTTTTTTTTGAAAGGTTTCAAATTTTTATTAAAATTTAAATAAATAATATCTTTTATTAAAAAAAAAAAAATTAAAAAATACAGTAGTAATTCACCATCTCACGTGAGTATAACCTTCAAATAACCTCCATTAGCACATCAATTTATTTCAGGTTGAATTAAATCCTTGATTTAATAGATTAAACGATATCTTTTAATTGTAAAATAAGCAATAAAAAAAAAAAATAATAATAATAATTATATGTAAAACAAACAAAAAATTGATAATCTTTCTATTTAGAAGCATAGAAATTCCATTAAGAGAGAATTTATAAGTAACATTTCCTAGATTAGACATACCAAAAATAATGTTACGAAATATATAATATAGTTTTTTAAAAAAATTAAATAAACTTACCTGCATCTTGTTTATCCATGTCAGAGTTGAGGAACTTTACACAGATTCACTTCAAAAACTAACCTCATTGTGGTAAATTATAAAAAAAAAAAAAATTCTGAGGGAAAAAAATAAATACTTGATGCTATATTTAAATTTTGTACACCTAGTGGGGAACTAAGCAGTTTTTTTTTTCAGTTTAGTTTTGTTTATTCCCGAGAAAGGTGGCGTGTTATTACCGTTTTTTTTTTTTTATTAAACAGAATTAACGTTACAATTAAAATTATTTAAAAAAAAACTTACGTATCTGGCCAAAATTTATTAGGCCAGGTTAGGGTTATGGATCGATATTTTATGGAAAGATTTTATCCCGGTATTTTAAAAATAAAATTTATAAATTTTTGTTGGTAAGTTAATAATAATAAAAATAGGAACTTTTAGTTTTTAAATTAAATTAATTTATTATTATAGTTAAATTAAGGAAACATACGGAGTAAATGCTAGGGAGATTGTGGATGACAAACTAGGGGGGAATTCGGTCGAATACAAAAGGGGGAAAAAGTGTGTGTGTGTGTAACCTAGAGAGAGGGAATTCTTAGTGCAGCTGGGGCCATTGGAAGTTGATGTAATTCACATTCATACATAACCTTACATTACTATAACATAAATAGTAGTGGTAGGGAGGAGTTTTAGGCCAACATGATAGTGAAAACGTTCAATGACGTCACATTACTTGAATATTTTTTTTTTTTGCCCGGGGGCCCTACCCGCCTAAATTTTACACTTGATAAAATTCATTGACAACGGATTTACACATTAGCTATAGGATTTGGGGCTTTTAGTTTTGGAAAGGCCTCACAAAATTTATTAATTTAAAATTACGCATTAAGATTTATATATATATATAACTGGTTTGATACCAGTGGCGGCTACTGGTATTCGCGATTGCGCGACTGAACATTGCGCTATTTGAAAAAATAAAAAATAAAATAAATAGTAACAAATTATCATATGTTTATTACTTTCTCTTATTTTTATTTCATATTTGAATTTCAAAAAATATTTTCATTTTTATTTATATTAGTTTCAAACCTTAGTCACAGTAAAAATAGTATATATTGCCTGATATCAAATTTCAATCAAATCCATGTAAATAAATAATTTGTTTGTCAAATCCGAGGAGAATCAGACATAAAAGAATAGGAACGTATATCAATATAGGAGCTCAGTCTAATGTGTTGTTTAATGTATTGTGCATTTTTGTACGATTGTAGGTATAACTCATGCACATATCAGGCGATGTATAAAATGTAGGAAGTTGGGGGTTCACAGTTCGGCATCGCGCTGGAGAATTTAATATATATATATATGTATATATATAAAAAATTTCTTTGTGTTAGTATAGAAAAGTGTATATTCCTTATTACTTTTTAAAATAAGAGTGGGGGATTCTTGCGCGATGAACATTACTTACGATCTTACGAACGAACTTACCCGATCTTACCCGAAGTTAAAAAAGTTGTTTTTAGCAAATGTATTGTGTTGGTGTGTGTGTATGTATGTATGTATGTATGTATGTATGTATGTATGTATGTAAAGAGCGTAGCTCAAAAACGAAAAACCGTAGAAAGTTGAAACTTGATATTCCGTTTAGGTATCACCATGGGATCTGACCCTAAGTTATCTGCCAAAATTCCTCAACCAGAAGTACCACTTTACTAGTTTTGTTTTTTTTACTTTTTTGCCATTTTCTCAAAAATTGCTCCGACGATTTTCTTGAAACTTCTTATATAAACTAAACATACAAAGATGTATAACTTTTATTTAAAACATTTGTCTGGTAAAATTCATTTAAGGGCACTTTTAGGGAAGGGGTGGGGTTATATTTTTCTCTAAAGTATTCTCATAGTTGATTATACAATTCTATCATCCAAACAAAATTAATTAGAAATAAATAGATGGGCGAAATTCTGAGTTTCAAGAAAATAGTAAACCGGAAGGGCGCTTTTACAGAAGTTTTTTCAGTTTTCGACGGTTCCATTAAATTTGGTACTAACTATAAAATTTGTCAATTATAATTTTGAGAACTTGTGTGAGTGTTTCACACCAGATTTTTTGTGTTGTGAGGTGCCTGTGCCATGTGTGGATTTTTATATATTATTTTTATATTTATAAAAATTTGATGTTGGTATTGGTACTTAAAACATCACTAAGATATATGACCCAGCAAAGAATCAATGCTAACTCATTGACATTTCCTTTGAACCGAAACACTTTATTTAGATAATAAAAATTTCCGTTAAGTTAACCACTTAATTTTCGAACTCAAACGGTACAACTCTTTTTTTCGCAGTTTTTCTCTGGGTGCACAGTGACAGATTTATTGTTAATTTAACATATTTAATTGTAGGGGAGGGAGGCAGTTTTTACCTGGCTCCTGGCTTACTTCATGATTTCTATCTAGCCAAGCTACTAATAATGATAGGTAATGTATTTAAAAAAAAAATGTTGAACCCCCACATATCCAAGTCAAGAGCCGCCACTGTTTGATACACTCACACAACTTTCTCTACCAAACTTGTAACTACCAAAACCTCAAAAAATTATTTTAAAAATCTACATTTTTCTGGAAAAAAAAAATACAAAAACAAAAGTGATTGTAAAATCGCACGACTGGTTGATGGTGGATTTTGCTCGAAAGTTTTCATATCAGATGCGATGGTAAATACCTAAATGGGATATACGATTTTTGAGATATTTTGTTCAAACATACGCACAGATCATTGGCTAAAAACAATGAGTTACCCTAAATACAAAAAAAAAACTCGTGTGAAACACTCACACAACTTTCTCTTATTCCAGTTTACAGAATTGTAATTGACAAATTTTATAGTTAGTATCTTAAATTTAATGAAATTCGTCGATGTTTTTATGGAGAAAATCTCGCAAACTGAATAAAACTGTTCATTCAAAACAGTGGGCTCATTAATAGGACCGGAGCCCTATTGCGGTGTCACAAAGTGCAGCCATCAGAAGATGGATGTACAATCATTCACAGGATTGGTGGATTAAAACCCCAGGCCCAGAAGCAGGCGAAAGTGTTCATTAAGAGCCGTGCTCCAACAAGGCCGAGTGGCCATCCGGAGGATGATGGCGCTGTTCACGAGTAACTGTAGGCTCAAAAAACACATGCATCGCATAGGCCTTACAAGGGATAGCCTATGTATGTTTTGTCAGGAAAAGGGGAAAACGGCACTGCGTTGTGCCAGTATGAGGGGCTTGGTGGCTGAGGCTTCGCCTCTTTGGTGAGGAAAGGCTGGTACCTTCATGTTCCACGCAGGGTCCCCTATCGGGAGTGTTCAAGGAGACAGGTCTTGAGAGTGTGCTCTCAGAGTTTCCCCCTGCATCTAGAAGTTCGTTCGGGCTGGGAGTTGTGCTAGGACGTGGTTCGCTACAATAGACCCATAGGGGTGGCAGTGGCGTGGGCTTGGTACCCCACCCCCCACAGAATCTAATGCAATCTGCAAATACAAATACCTATCACTTATATTTGAAACATTTTCTTGGGAAAATTGATATTTTGGGGCTACTAGGAAAACAGTAGCGTTATACTTTCCTCTAAAGAGGCACTTCGGTGGTCGCTCAGCTATACAAGAAAAGTCGCCATCACCATTTTTATTACCAGCCGTACTAAACATTATAATGATGTAATTTTAAAGAAAATGTCTTGATTGAATTGTATTAATTACAGTAAAAGAAAGTTGTGTGAGTGTTTTACATCAGATATTTTATTTACTCTTACTTCTGGTACGGAGTAAAAAAATTTCCAATCAGTTAGAGAAAGCCGTGTGTGTTTCACATCAGATCTGGGGGGGAAGATTTAATCTTAAGGGGAGCTTTGATAAGTTTTCTAAAATTTGATAAAATTAGCTATAATTTTGAATAATGAAGTAAGAGAGACAACATTTTTATTTATTGTTTTGGTTTGGGGGGGTATTGAAATTACATAACGATATAATACTTCTATAAATTTTTAATTAATAATTTTTAAAAGAATTAGAAAAGGTACTTTTTTCCCAACTTTATTAAATTTTACTTATATTTACTTAAATAAATTAAACTTTATTTAATTAAATTATTCTTTTATGTTTATAATTTTTTTTTTTTATATAAACTGACTTATAAAGAAATCTGATGCACTAATGTAGGTTTCATATGGCAGTATTATGGTTACAATAACCTGGTATATGTTTATTTACATTTATTATTTTAGTTTTGTTTGTTTGAATTTTTTTTTTAAATTTTTCTAGTTTAATTATATTTTTATCAATGTATATTTGATAGAAAAATATGTTATTATGCTGTCAAGAAAAAGAGATTCAAGAAATGTTAAAGAAGGAGTAGTAGGGAAATATGTGAAAAAAGACACACCGCCTGAAATACCAAGTAAGCTAATATTTTATCATTAAAATTCTATAAAAATTAATGTTTAAAATTTTTGCTTGATAATTATGAGATATAATGTGTCCAATATGGTTTCGACACTGCAATGCCATGTCCGCCTTTCTCACTCTAAACTACTTGTAAATCTAAAAATGTCAATTACAGACAAACAATATTGATTAACAAATTTATTTAATAGAAAAAAATACTATCCTAATGAACAAAAAAATGAATAATGGAATTTAAGAAGCAATAATTGGAATTCCTATCAGCCATGTTGCTTCCACTATATTTCATAATTACATTTTATTTACGTTCTCCTTTTTTTTGGTTTAAATTCTGATGCGACTTTCTCTTACTCTAATTAATGCGATTTAATTAAAAAATTATATTTAAAATTATAGATTTTAAAATGTTTACTTGGGCTGGGCTATAACAGGTGGCAGGTATTATTTGCATACCTGAATAGCCTTATGTGGAGCGTTCTATGTCAAAACTAAGAAAGCTTGTGCAAATTTAAACTGTCTGACCTTCTAATATCCCTCTAAAAGAATTTTTTAATTTTCAGAAAAATGTTACAAAAAATAAAAATGATAAGTTTCTATCTGTGCAATGAACATTCAACGTTTAAAGAAAATCGTTTTAAGTTTTCGAGAAAATCCACCCTCTCCAAAACTCGAAAAAACTCCGATTCTGTAAAATCACACTTCTGGTTAACCGATTTTTTTTTTCCAAATTTGGAAATTCGTAGGTGGAAAAACTATACATTGTACCGAAGTAGTATATTAGTGGAAATCATAACGCTACTATCTTCCCTCAGAAACTCCCCCCTCCCCTCAAACACACAAATCATGTTCTAGAAGGCAGGAAGTGTTGTACTTCCGCTAAGGTTGTACTTTTATTCTGAGTACCCCAGATATGTGGGGTTCTGGTGTCGAACCTGATGTTGGCGTGTCTTTGGACACATATCTGTCAAGCTTTTTCAATCATGGACAGTTTTCACAGCATGCTCTATGAATGCTGTGGAACAGCAAGGCTATTAATGAGATGTTACTATGTCTTTCTTGGACTTCTCTCAGACATCTGGTTTTGGATCTCTTACTGGGCTTTGTATTTTAAGGAGACATATCTACATAATAATGGGGCTCATGCCGGGGGATGCCTTTTGTGGAGTTTGTGAGACTGAGGAAGAAAACATCCATCTATCTTTATTGACTTGTTTTGTGTTGGACCTTTGGTCCAAACAGGAAGTCTATACTGATGATTTTAAGTATTTCCCATTAAAGTAGATGTTGTTCCACTACAATGCTCTCCATGGAGGGAACCGCCACCTCTTTTAAATATATATATATATATACATATACTATTATTGTACAGGCAATCTACTTCCATGTTATAAAATTGCTTAGACCCACGTTGGAGGATCCCACTTTAGCCAACTAGTCCGCCCTCTCATTGCTTTCTATACCCGCATATCCGGGAACCCACGAGGCCATTATTAAGTCTTCTCCTACATTTGCCCACTAACTTAGAGCTCTAGCAAGGCTTAGTCAAAGCCTTTGATGCAGTTTGACTCTCAGAGAATATGCTCCTTACTTTAATTTCTCTATGCCACTCTTCCACTATACAAGAGAATTTAATGGTACTAATGATCTCAGCCTGGAAAACAGTGAGCCAAGTAATCATACCCGCTCTAAAATCACAGATCTTCCTTTGTTCATGCCCTGTAGCCAAGCTTCTGCCTAGAAAAACTGGCGGCATCTTATAATGCCATAACTTCCCACATTAGCCCTTGGACGGATTCCTCTCCCATACTGTTAATTCTCATAACCTTATCCTCAATCTTAGTATGACCTCCCTTGGAAGTACTTGTCCACTCTTCTTTGTATCTCATCCTGAGATGGCCTTACATTGCTTCCCCTACAACCGTATGGGGTAAGTGCTAATACTTTCAACGCCGATATCGGTGTTGTCCTAATATGGCCCAACAAGCCATACGTTCTACTTCTTACGGTAAATCTTGACATTTTTCCCAATCTGTATCCCTGATCACCCACACAATTGCTGCCGTAGATTATCCCTAGTCCATGATCTTGACTACTTTCTCATTAATCCAGTGTAAGTGATACCTATCTGTCTTAATAAACCCCATATCTTCCAACAAATTTTTTTATAATGTAAAATTTAATTTTTCATATTTTTTGTTTTACAGTTATCAATGTTTGGAGTATAGAACCACAAAAAAAGCCTGCCAAGAAGGTTGGTTTTCGCACAGAAAATGCGGCGGTAGGTATATATTTTTTTTTTTACCATTATTTTTTAATCTTAAATCCATTTTGTTTACAAACCAGTTCGATTGGATTTGTGAAACACTCACACAATCGTTGGATCCATTTTCAAGAAAATCGCGAAAAAATAAATGAAAAATATATCAGTCATTTCTGGCTGATGAATGTTAACCGAAATCTTCTTGTCAGATGCTTAGGTAGTACTTAAATAGGCATATCAAGTTTGAGCTTCGTTTTTTTGAGACACACACAGTGTGTTAAAAACGATTTGCTAAAACCCATTTTATTTTTCGTATTGAGACGACTTCCAGAACATGTATTTCAGGTGAAAACCGGAATTTCGAAAACTTTGACATGATTCCACTTTCTTAGCAGTAAGAGAAAGTAAAATGCACCTGATATTTTTTTAATTTTTATTTTTTTGCTTTCAATTTTTTGAAATCTTGTAATTCTTAAAAACTCATTTATTTTTTTAGATGTATTCTACAACTCTAAATACAACAGGTATGACAAGTGATCGAAATTCTCGCCATTACGAAGGGAATTCGTTAAATCCATTTCAGGTATTGTAATATTGGTTATTTATCAACATTTTGGATAGAAGAATGGAATCAGTTTATGACAGAGCATGCGTAGGTCCTGGGTTCGAGACCTGAATAGTGAATTATTTATTTAAAGGCAATATGGTTATTATTTATTTATTTATTATTAACAAGCTTATAAGTGCAACACCTGAATAGTGAATTATTATTATTATTATTCAAGGGAGGGGAGTGCAAAACCCTACGCTATCCAAAGCCTCCCTGGGCTACCCCAAAAGAATAACAACTACCGGGTCTGGAACAAAATCCACTTAAGTTTTACCCCAGTCCGAATAAATCGGACCATAACCTTGAAAGGATATAGCCTAAGCTCTTCTACCGATATCTTATTCCAGTCAAATGTCTCGAACCTAATCTTCTCGCAGCCCAAACAATCCGTCATGATATGTATGGTTGTTTTCTCTTCCTTCTCACAGGCTCTACAAAAGGGATCAGGCACCCCCCCAGACCCCCTTACTAAAAGCCCTGCCCGCCGGACCCCCAATGAGAATCTTAGTCTGCCGACAACCCACCGTTGCTCATTCATAGGGATGAGTGCTGTGAAGCTGTCCATGGCTGGTAGCTTGACTAGAAATGTGCCAAAAGATACATCAACAGTAGACTCGGGCACCAATGAATGGGATAGAGGCTCCTAATTTGGCAAATCTATCCACCTCCCAAAAATTTCCATATGACCTGGTACCCAAGTCTAGAAGTACACCTTCAGAGAAGAAAGCTCTTCCAGTCTTTAGAACATTCTAACACCAATCTGAAAGTGAAGACACACGAACTCAGCGCTTTCAACGCAGCTTGGTTGTCCGAACAGATACAAGCACCTTTTAAGTTAGTGTTATGCACTCTCTCCTGAGTAGTGAAGATACCCCTTAGATTTTTCCTCTTTCTAGGCACCCTACAGCTCATTGCTCTTGGTCTTGATCTGTAACGAGAGAACACTACCCAGAAGAAGTCGGCATGTAATGAGAAGGCTCTGAACGAGTTTAAGATCCTATTAGCAAAAGAGATAGCCAGAGTCTTATTCCAGCCCCGCCATAAAAAGGAAGTCCATTAATTACGGATCCTCGCGTAAGTCCAGTTCCACTTTTGGATAAATTTATGGAGTCTCTTTATTGTTGATATATGAAGATTCTGATGTATGTTGGTATGTTGATTCTGATGAAGATTTGAAACATACATCGGAACGTTGACCAGATTTTTTTTTTATTTAACATGATTCCTGTTAGTAACCACCACATACTCTCTAAAAATTAAGAATTTTTTTTTTTTTTTAATAATTAAGAGAAGGGTGGTAGCGTACTGGACTCCCGGGTTCGAGTCCAGCTGTGCTACCGTTAGATTTTTTTCTTCCTAGGAGTCTTTACATCTAACGGTCCGGTGATGGACAGTGTTGTCTGTATCGAGAGAACACTGTCCTGGAGGCCGGTAGTGCACTGAGAAGGCCCTGGGCACTGACCATAGATGTTGACGCGCCTTAAATTAAAAAAAAAAATGTAATAATAAAAAAATAAAAAATAATTACAAATTACACTTCATGATTAAATTTATTTCAGAAAAAAAAAATTATTTTTAGTTTCAGCTACAAAATGATAGTATTTCACAAAAATTTAGCATGAATCGTGCTGGACAATCTTCAGCAACTGTAAGAGGATATGAAGGGAAATATACAACAAGTTTTTCAATTCCAGACTTATCGCAGAGGTAAAATAAAATAGAATTTTTTATTAATTCGGGTGGGGGGTGGGGGTGTTATCCTTATACAAATGGAGTTGCTTCTTGCAAGATAGATACAATAAAGCAAATTACATATTAGATTGTCCTCACGCGTTGGTCTATTGGCTGGCGCTATCGTCTTTTGTGTGAGAATTCAGGGTTCGATTCCCGTGAGGGCAAAGTCGGTGTTGACCCAGCATCGTGATGAAAAGACTACAGTTAGTAACGCCCTAGGTAGCGAAGGCCGGAACTAAACGGCGTGGGAACTGCGTCGTGCTTAACACACGTCCCCCAATTCAAATCGCCGTCTGGCAAGCCATGGCCCTTCATGGGCTGTTGCGCCATAGGTTTAGGGTTACATATTAGATTAGATTGTAAAATAGTACAGAGTAGAGTAGAGTTAAGGTATTTAAAGTGGGGCTTACTAACGTGAATTAATTTTTAGCAGTAAGAGAAAAACTGAAACCTTTTATTTTTTTTTTAATTTTATGATTTGCAGATTTGCCAATTTACATGTAGCGAGCAGTGAAGAATGTACGCCAATACCCCAGACACCAATATATACATCCGCCGGAACGCCAAATGATATAACGGCACTTTCACCACAACCATATACAATTCACTGTTCAGGATCACAGTATAATCTAGAAAAATCACAAGCAAGTATACATATTATTTGCTAGGTTCATGAATTACTTATAAAAGATACTTGAAAACAAAGAGAAAAGTCTAATGTGAAAAACCGTTTTTGAGAAAATCCCCCCCCCCCACTCAAAACCTATTCTACAAAATTGCACTTTCGGTAAACTCATTTTCTTCAAATTTGGGATTGTATCAGTACTTCTAATGTATAGATATTAATATTATATAGATGGTAAAAATCAATATTATACTGAAGTGCTCCTGTTCCCCCACAGAATCCTTCAAAATTCAATTTTCCCCCGGGAAAAATGTTTCAAATAAAAGTGATAGGTATTTATGTGTTTAGATAGTATACAAAGTTTAAAGAAAATTGTTGGAGCCATGAATTTCAAAAAAAATCGCGAAAAAAATGAAAAAGAAAACAACCATTCAGTTAAAATCTTATTTTCGTTTGATTGGTAGGTTAGTACTTGTCCCCCCTAACCATCTCTCAATGCACAGCCGGTCTCCAAGCAGCGTTCTCTAGCTACAGATAACACTGCCCATCACCGGGACAGTGAGTTGTAGAGGCTTCTAGGAAGACAAAATTTAGGGCAGCATGCTGGATTCGAACCCGGGACCTCCGCGTTGCTAGTCCAGCGCGCTACCACTGAGTTAATCCTTTCCTTCCTCCCTTGGCTTATGCCCCTTAACTAGAGGACGGAGACCCTAGTTTGTCTACTGTATTTGTCCTTGTCTGTAAAGGGTGTAGAGTGTATTGTACTGTTCTGATGAAGTCATGGAGTACCGAAGCTGTGGTAACCCATGGGGTCACTACTCCCCAAGTAACTGTATGCAACAGATACCCCTTTGTGGGTTTATATCTATGTTAGGACAAATATGTAAAATTTAGCCCGTAAGGGGGGGGGAGGGTGATCAGTTGCATACAGTTACTTGGGGAGTAGTGATCCCATGGGTTACCATAGCTCAGTACTCCATGCACTTTATCAGAACAGTACACAATTCATTTTAACTACATAACACTCTACCCTTTTTCAGGCAAGGACAAACTCAGTACACCCGTCCCTAAGTTAACGGGCGTAAGCCAAGGGAGGAAGGAAATGATTAGCTCAGTGGTAGCGCGCTGCCCTTAGATTTTCTCTTCCTAGGAGCCTCTACACCTCACTGTCCGGTGATGAGCAGTGTTGTCTATAGCTAGGCTCTCTACTGGTCGGAGGCCGGCAGTGCAGTGAGAAGGTTCCGGAGGGCACAATAGATCTCTCAGGTCGCAGTGCAATAATTCCCAATAACACTCCCCCAAAATGTAAAATTTGAATTTTAAGGAATTTGTCATTTTATATTATAACTGTTTAAGAGAAATGTATTATAACTATGTATAGAGAAAGTCGTATGAGTGTTTCACACCAGATTTATATATATATATATATTATATATTGATAAGATAATAAGATTGTTTATGGCGCCACACTGTTTCGAATGCTAACGCTGATTCCTGTATCACCAACTGAGATATTGTAAATCTATACATAACATAACTCTAACCTTTTAATTGAAAAGTTATGATTTTTTTATGCCCAAGTTTCTTTTATAAAAATTTTTTTCGAAACTTGTAAAAAAAAAAAAATTCAAGTATTATTCTTATTTCATTATTTTAGGTTGCATATAGACAGCAGCAGTTAGTGCAATGTCTACCACCGGCAAGTCATTCACAATTAAATATGACACAATCTCAACCAGGTAATTAAACTGCATTTTTTATTTTTAAGTTATCTCCAAAAATTCTGAACTACCATGAGAGATATTCTCCATCCAGAACTACCATGCAATTCTCAGACATATGTTTCAACCGTGTTGTTTATAGAACAAAAATAATAATAATATAAAGGGGGAGGGATTAGCTCAGTGGTTAGTGCACTGGACTAGCAACACGGAGGTCCCAGATTCAAGTCCAGCAGCTGCCTTTAGATTTTTTTCTTTCTAGGAGCCTCTTACAGCTCACTGTCCGGTAATGTAGTGTTGTCTGTAACGAGAGAACACTGTCCGGATGCCGGCAGTGCACTGAGAATGCTCCGGGCGCTATGACCATAGATGTTGACGCGCCTTAAATTAAAAAGAAAAATAATAATAATAATTTAAAAAATAATAATTTCAGTGACCTCATGGGTGACTGAAACTAGTCCAAGTTGTTTGAATGCTATATAAATCAGCAAAAACATGAATAATCACGTGAATACATGTTTCAACCGTGCAAGTGCTGGGATATTATGCTCAGCGCGACCCAAAATAACACCCTACATAAACGGAAACAAGTCATCGAGGCTGATGCAAATGTTGCTCAAAAATTCGGATATCTTACTTGGGATGACGCCTCTCGAGCTAAACTACAAGCCCTGCACCCTATAGACCTACTCTCCAACTAGTCTAAATTTTTCCTTGAAGTGGGGGGGGGGGTACACTCCGCTTGACTCGGATCATTACTTTCGTTATCTGATAGTTGGATTCAAAACAAAAGCAATGCCCACTATATTTCTGGATGGTCATGATATTTGGCATACCTGACTGAACCGTCCCCTTGTTAAGCCCCCTTTGTTCCAGCGAATCCATGATAGTGTGCCATCAATCTATGATGGCGTCGAGTATATTAGGAGCATGTTGATCAGACACGTACCAAGCACATGGGTTGGCGTTTCAGCCTCTCTGCCACATCTGCGACAATGGGGTCCAACAATTCCCGCAGACTTTCCACTGACTCCAGGGACAACACGAACGAGGGGTGTAATTGTTATTGACCTTTCATCCATTCAGAGCCAGACAAGTTTTTTTTTTATATCACATATAAATCTAGTTGCCTTTTGCTAATCCTTGAAATGGCAAACTTCAACACCCTGCCACTTCAAGGAGCTAGTCCATTCCGATCGTACCAGATTTTTGAAAACTGAATACTTATCCCCTGCCACAAAGATGTTTGTATCTGCTCGGACAGCCAAGCTGGGTTGAAGGCGCTGAGTTCATGTGTCTTCACTTCCAGGTTGGTGTTAGAATGTTCTAAAAAACTGGAAGAGCTTCCTTCTCTGAAGGATGTGCTTATAGTCTGGGTACCAGGTCATATGGGAATTTTTTTGGGAATGAGGAGGTGGATAGGTTTGCCAAATTAGGCGCCTCTCTCCCTTTCATTGGTCCCGAGTCTGCTGTTAGCGGGTCATCTGGCACATATCTGTCAGACTTCTAATCATGGACAGCTTCACAGCATTCATCCTTATGGTTGAGCACAATTGATTGTCGGCAGTCCAAAATACTCATCGCGGGTCCGGACAAGGGCTGTGTGTTTCACGGATCTCTCTCAGTCATCTGGTTTGGATCCCTTTAGTGGACATTGTGGTTTAAGGAGACATCTCTACGTAATAAGGTTTATGCCGGATCCATTTTTTAGAGTCTGTGAGATAGTGGGGGAAACACCCATCCATCTTATGACAGATTGCCTGGGTTGTTGAGGAAATTAGGTTCAGGACCTTTGATCGGAACAGGATGTCTGTGGAAGATCTTAGGCTATTTCCCCGTTTAAGGTTATTGTCCGATTTGTTCGGACTGTGGTGAATCTTAGATGTATTAAACCTGGGTCTGGATATTTGTTCTAGACCCGGTTTGTTGTATTTCTTTGGGGTAGCTATATGGGGGGGCCCCAGTGGGGCTTTGGGTAGCGTAGGGTTTGGTCCCTCCCCACAGACAATTAATAATAATAATAATATCCCCTACCCCTCTCAATTTATGTTAAAATAAATACATAAAATTTGTCATTTTATATATAATTGTATTGTGAATGGCTTATTAAAGATACCGGTGATCTACCACTGCCTCCTGGTTGGACGACAGATTTTACGTTAAGAGGACGCAAGTATTATATAGACCATAATACAAAGACAACTCATTGGAGCCATCCCTTGGAGAAAGAAGGTTTACCTACAGGTTGGGAACGCATAGATAGTCCAGAGTATGGGGTCTATTATGTCAAGTGAGTTATATATATAATTTTTTTTTGTATTTTGTCAACATAATCATGAATTGTTCTTAATTTCTATCACTCCTATAGTTTAAGGAAGTATTTTAATCGTGTCTATGTTCGAAATTGTGTATTCTACTAGAAATTAAAATTTTGTGAATGTGAGTGTTTCACACCCGATTTAGTTTTCCTAACAGTTTTTTTTTAATTTAATTTTCAGTCACATTACACGAGCGGCACAATATGAACATCCTTGTTCGCATTATATATACCAACCAGATTTAAGGGTTCATCAAGTTGATGTTGGTCCTACACCACCGACACCACCTAGACATACACATTTCCATCCGCACAGTGCATTGGTACCAGCCAATCCATATCTGAATCATGGTAAAAAAAAAAAAAAAAATTATATTGGATTTTTATCTATAAATATATAATCACATCAGGGAAGGGAACAGCTAAGTGGTTAGCGTACTGGACTCCCACGCGGACGACCCAGGTTCGAGTCCAGCTGCACTATCCTTAGGTTTTTTCTTCCTAGGAGCCTCTACAGCTCACTATCCGGTGATGGACAGTGTTTTCCGTGACGAGAGAACCCTGTCCGGAAGCTGGCATTACACTGAGAAGGCTCCGGGCGCCAATGACCATAGATGTTGACGCATCTTAAATTAAAAAAAAAAATAATTAAAAAAAAATTAATCACTCTCAATTCTTTTTATTTTATTTACAGAGATACCACATTGGCTTGGTGTTTATTCCAGAGCTTCCCAAGAATTAGATTATAAACTAAGATGGGAATTATTTAGGCTACCAGAATTAGATTGTTTCAGTGCCATGCTTACAAGGCTTTATAAGCATCAATTGGAAGAAATTGTTATGCGATATGAAGCTTATAGGTGGGTGTATTTCTCTTGTATTTGTTAGGTATATATCAAATTGGATAGTCTGGGACAGGCAATAAGAGCTAAACTGGGGGATAAACTGAGACAGACAACTTTGTCCTAGTTGCAACTGTAACCTGCTCTGTGTTAGTTTACTACCTTACAGTTATGTCGTACAAGAAGTCTGGGACAGGCAACAAGAGCTCACGGGGGAATAACACTAAGACAGACAACTTTGTCCTAGTTGCCACCGAACCTGCTCTGTGTTACTTTACTTACCTTACAGTTAGATCGTGAACAAAACTTTTAAATTGTATAATTTCAATATAAAATAAATCATTTATTGATTTATCTTATTTTTATAGGTCAGCACTGCTATTGGAAATTGAAATGCGTCTCGTAGATCATGGCAAGGTGAAAGCTGCAACAAAAAGTTCATCACAGAATGTAGTGCATCAAAAAACTGGAGAATCCATAAATCTGCTAAAGGAAACTGTACTTTCACATCAATCGGAGACTAATGTTTGATACAATTAAAAACATTTTATATATATATATAAATTAATTAATTAAATCATAAATACTCATGATATAATTATTATTTTATTCGAAATATTGTTTTGTTTTTCTTTAGTTTTTCCAAGATTTTCTTGCGAACTTTGGAATGTTCACTGTTGTGTGAGGATTGTGTGAAACTGTGGCTATAAAGCTTTTTAGTTGCAACAGTTGGCGCTTCTACACTCACGTGTACGGGATAATCTTTTCTATCTGCAAGCACTAAACATTGTAGGTTTTTAGAGAAAATGTTTCTATCGTATTATTGTCGTAATAGAAAGTCGTGTGAGTGTTTCATACCGGATGTCCGTTACATATGTTTAAAAAAAAAAGGCACAAAAAAATAAAGCATATTTTTAATCAAAATATTCAAGCAAAGAATATTGTTGCCCAAACAATAAAACTTCAATTTTATTAATTATCGTAATTCATGAGAACTTCATTAAAATACTTTTAATTACAAAATATAATTAATAAAAAAACATTTCCCTAATTAACAAATCTTGTTGCTGTATTGCCACGTCATTTGTTAAGATCCTCTTGATGACGCCCAGGCACTGGAAAATAAATTAAACAATTATTAAATTAATTGCCCAAAATTAAACTTAGGATGGATGGAACACATGCAAATATCTCTCTGCTAGACAACTCAAAACACGCGTGTAATGGAGGCACTTATTACATTCTCTTACTCCAAGTATTATTAATTATTACTTATTACTTCTGCTAGAATCATATCAAGTGTTCAATCTTCAGTTTTCACTGGAAATACGTGTTTTGAGGTCTCCTGAGTTAAAAAAAAAAAACTGGTTTTTAGAAAATGGTCCCTTGTGTATTGTGTCCCTGTATAAGAGCATAGCCAAAAAACACGAAAAATCTCAGAAAGTTTAAACTTAATATTTCGTTTAAGTATCACCGTGGGGTTCCGGACAGAAGTTATCTGTCAAAATTCCTAAACCGGAAGTACCACTTTACTGAATGTTTTTTTTTTTTAAATTTTTTGCTATTTTTTTTTCCAAAAATAGCTCCAACGATTTTTTTTTTTTAAACTTGGTATATGAAATTACACATAACTAAGAATTATAATTTTTATTTGTGACATTTCTTTGGGAAATTCATTTAAAGCGGGTTCTTTTGTCAGTGAAATTGGGTTTCGAGTTTGTAGAACATCGGTTGATCGGAAATAGGTTTTTTTATTGAACAGTATTTTTTTTTTTCAGTTTTCTACGTTTTTTCTCCATAAAAACACCGACTAGATTACTTTAAAATTTGTTACACTAACTATGAAATAAAGTGGGGTGGGGGAGACCTATAAGATTTGTTTCGAAACTTTTTTTCCCCGAGAAAGTTTATTTAAAGAAGTTTTTGAACTTCTCTTTGGAGAGAGGTAGTGGGAGCGGGAAGTTATGCTTTCCACAAACAACATCATTTTATTTAAATTTAGATTCTCCCCATTGATATAAAATTGAAGACCAAGTAAACATTTAAGTAAAAATTATAACTTTGAATTCTGTATAAACTGCAGTAAGAGAGGAGTCGTAGTCGTGTGAGGCACCAGATTTTTTTTAATTCATGTAACTGGAAAATTGTAAAATTTGACCGATCACTATACTTCCGGTTACAGTAGTAAGATCACGTAAAGCACGTGGTGACTTGGTTAGTTGTGAGGGGAAGTAGCCAGCTGGCAGGAAACACTGACACCACTGGACTTTCTCTTACTGCAAATTGTAAAATTGATAAATTTAGTTAAAAAGTTTTATCTGTCCGTGCACAACAATGCAAAGTAGTGGGGATAGTGTAACTCTAATACATGTTTGGACACAAAGGGCTTACTGGGTCAGCAGCGCCCTGATCAACCCATTGGCCGTGTAAATATGTTTATAATTCCCCCCCCTCCCAGGGTAACGCTAAAACAAATTTTCCAAAAAAAAAAATAATGTTGCAAAAGTGATAGGCCTCCATATCTGTGCAATGACCCATTCGAAGTTTAAAGAAAATCCGTTGTAGCCATTTTCAGAAAAAAATTACAAAAAATTTAAAAAAACACATTCTGTAAAGTCGCACTTGTGATTGTACCCATAAACCTTGGTGTGAGTTGGGGTGTTGGGGTAAATGGAACATCAACGTTTGAACTTACAGCGATTTTATTATTTTATAAGATATTTTGTATAAATCACCGTCAATGAACATGTACAGCATCGCACCAATTTACGACTCCTTAACGCAAAAGCGAATCAACAAAATAAAGTGTACTTTGGGCCGGATTAATCGTAGAAGAACTTGTGGCAGCCAATTTTGAAGGTAAGACAATGTCTGGTGCTGTAAGGTTCATTGGCGGGTACCCTTTCAGAAATTAGTAAACACTACAGTAGCTGTCAAAATAACACAACATCCTTTACACTACAGCATAACGGCAGCGAGTTTTATTAGATCTGAGTGTATCCTTACCTTCTCTAAGATCTGAAAATAACCACGGGCTCTTCTACGTCCCGGTCTGCTTGACGCTCCGGTGACACCTACGGCAGAGTTGAACTTACAGCACTAATCTTCCCCTGCCCACAAAATACAGGTGGAACGACTGTAACAACACAATTAAACAAATCTTTTAATCTAATTTGAAAGGAAGGAAACCTGTTTATATTAATTAAAGATGTGCTGTGGAAACAATCACACCCCTTACATTATAGTCCAGAAGGCAGCGCCTTTCAACCAATAATATTTGAATTTTATCTTCACAGATTGCTCAGAAAGTCTTAAATTTAATATTTCCAAACAACTGTTTCCAAAGAGAAGCTGGATTCCAGGATTTAAAGAAAACCTTATGTGATCCACTCACACCGCTTTCTCTAACTCCTCTTGATGCACTTACATATAAAATAACACAAATATTCATTAAATATCAAATTTGGCTCATATGTCCTGATATAAACAGTCAGGTGGTGGTGGGGCCGACAAGTGCCAACCTACCACCAACACAGGCAGGTAGAGATTACTTTCTAGAGAGATCAATATTGAACAAAACAAGTATGAATTATAATGTCTCACGGAATACTCAGACGTCTCAAAAACCACCTAAGAACAACTGTTTCAAAAAAAAGTTTCCAAACTTTCAAAAAAACTGTTTCCATGTTTAAAAGAAATCTTACAGTTATTTTCGAAAAATTCCAAAAAAAAAAACAAAATCGGTGTGAGATAGTTGCTGGTTGATACCTAAAATGGAATATCAAGTTTCTGCTTACTGCGATGTATTTTTAAAAAAAGATACTTCGTTGTTTACACAGAGAGTATCCGCTAAATATATTTGGAGAACATTGAATTTTTTTATGGAAATATGACATGAATGTAATATTTTGTATAAATCACCGTCAATGAACATATACAACATCCCACTAGTTTACGACTCCTTATCGCAAAAGGTGAATCTACAAAATAAAGTGCAATTTGGGCTGGGATTAATTGTAGGATTTGTGGCAGCCCATTTTGAAGGTAAGGCAATGTCTGGTGCTGTAAGGTTCATTGGCGGGTACCCTTACAGAAATTAGTAAACACTACAGCAGCTGTCAAAATAACGCAACATCCTTTGTACTACAGCATAACTGCAGCGAGCTTTATTTGATCTGAGTGTATCCTTACCTCCACGAGCTCTTCCACGTCCCGGCATAGTTGATGTAGCAGTGACACCTTCAGCTAACGCAGGATATAAAGTTGTGGCAATACCTCCGTTATCTTTCATTCCTATTGCATCAACTTGTGGAAAAAACTCATGAAGTGTATGAACTAATTTACCATTTGTATAAGCACCAGTAACTATATTACAATCTACCAGCACGCAGTTCACACTAAATATGTCCACTATTTCGCTAGAAATATATTTTTGATTTTTATTTTCCAGCGTAACTCTTCCAAATCCCAATAGTGGTCCAATTGAATTGTTACAATTGAAGGATATAACCGCTGAAGAAATGAGTTCTGATTTGAGTGTATTCTTATTAGCAGTTAATTCAAACTTTACATCCTCTGGTAAATTAGACTTGATATAATCGTTTATATCACTTAGTTCATACGTACCTGTAGAAATGGTTATACTTGTTTTGTAATCATCATCATCATCATCTCTAATATATGCCAATGTATTATTGTGTTCATCAACGTTGGGTATCGAATGAAAGGTTTCAAAGGATAACAGTGCCATTTCCCATTCATCATCTAAATGTATAGGTGGGAAATGATTTGCACTGAGAACGGACTCTCGTCCTGTTAGGGTGATGGTAAAACTCATGACTGTCGTAAATTAAAAAAAAATTATTCTATTTATAGTTAGCCCGCTGTGTACAAAGAGAGAAAAAGTAAACACAAATGACCACATATAACAGTGTTTGGTTGCTGATATTGTTCACTATTATACAATATTGGTTTGTTCTTCAAATACATTATTAGCTCTGGTGGCGGTGGTAAGTTTCCAAAACTATCAAAATAAACAATTAGATTACCTCTCTTTACATAGCACACCCAATGGGTGCCTGGTCCATGTATACTGTCAAGATTAATTACAACACTTTCATTTACTTTACATACTGTAGGCAGATTGTCTCTCATGAAAACACCTTTAAAATAGGGAATCTCTAATTTTGTGGCTAGTTTTGTTAAATCAACATTTGTTAATGGTCGGAGAGGTAATCTCACAATTAGTTTTTTGAATTGCTCGTCGTCTTCTTTTCCAAAACAAGTCCATTACCATTTTTGTAAGGTCGTAAATATATTCCTTTTCCCAGTGCAATAGCTTCCATCTTCTCATTATGTCGCTTCAATTCGTTCAATTGTTTTTTAGCAGCTTTAGCGGAATTAATCGCTTTTGCGATTGCTGCCCCTCCAGCTGCAGCTGATCCCAATGCAGTCAGTGCAGGTAGAGCAGACAATAATAGTGGTAAAAATCCACCTTTCTTCTTCTGATGCTGTTGTTCAGTAGGTATGGGTAATAAAGCTCAAATGGTATGGGTAAAACCTAAAGTTCTTCTTCTTCTTCTTCTTACCAATACCTTTTTGTATTACAGCTGCAATAACTTGTTTCACTTTTGACCGTTTCTTCGCCATTGTCCCAGTGATGACTGAGAAAAATAGTCCATCACATAGGGATATATATATATGGAAAGCTAAAGTGAAAAAACAATCCAGTTCAATGATGAAATTCCACCAATAAACAACCAGACTTCCAATTATCGAATACACCGGTATTGATGATGACGCCAGCAATCGGAAAAATGGACTTTTACTGCCTAATTCTGTGCGATGTATTGTTGCAGGACCATCTAATTCGGGTAAAACTAATCTGATGATTGCACTGTTGACCGAGAGAAATGGTTTAAAATTCTCCAATGTATATGTATATGGTAAATCTCTAAACCAACCTAAATATCGCTTATTGAATGAAATATTCAACCAAGTTCCTGAAATTGGATACTTTACCTATAGCGATTCAGATAACATTATTACACCACAAGAGGCTAAACCCAATTCAGTATTCATCTTTGACGATGTTGCAACAGAAAAACAAACCACAATGAGAGATTTCTTTTGCATGGGACGTCATAATAACATTGACTCTTTCTATTTGTGTCAATCATATAGTGAAGTGCCCAAACAGTTGATTAGAGGTAATGCAAATTTGTTAATTTTATTCAAACAAGATGAATTGAACTTGAAACATATATATTCAGATCATGTGAACACCGATATGTCATTTGATGAATTTAAGTGGTTGTGTTCACAGTGCTGGTCGGATAAATACGGTTTTTTAGTTATTGATAAAGATTCTGAATTTAAAAGAAATTGTGAAAGTGCTCGTTATAGAAAAGGATTTGATATTTTTGTTTCTATCTAATAATAATAATAATAATGGCAGATGTGGACAAGAAATTAAAGTTGAAAATTGCACGTTCAAGTGAGAATATTCGCAAGAAACATAGACTGTTGAAACAGAGATTAGCTCAAGAACAACGTCAAATTAATCAAGCTACACAGACAATTGTACATCCACTGGAAGAGATTGTAACCACTCTTAAACAGCAGCAGCAGCAGCAACAACAACAACAACAACAACAACAACCAGAGGACAAGTTAAGCATCACTCAAATGGTAACTGACCAACCTAGCACATCAAAATATCAGTTACAACTACCATCACCAGCAAGTGTAGTATCACCAATAAGTGACGCTTTGGTAAAGGATGAGAGTGTAATAAAGGAGAGATGATGGAGGGTGCAGTTACAAGTATTTGAGACAAAAGATGAAGTAGAGCAGATACAAGAAGTGCTCCGTACACCTGAAGGACGGAAAGAAGCGAAAACTTATCTTAAACACGTTAGTCATCTTGCGAGGAAATACATTGACAAATATTTGAATGGCCGACATGGTGATCATTTGGATAAAATATATGGTATGCGATTCGATGGTCAACGTTGGCTGATTGGAGATTCTCAAGTTACATTAGATAACAACAACATTGTAGTTCACGGCGTTCACTATAAAGGAACACCAGGACTGTTTGAATTGTTATTCATGAAGCGTCCAGATATTAGCCTAGTGGCAGAGTCTGACAAAAAGATATATAAGAAAATATTAACAAGTACCAACGCCATTTATCGTGGTTACTCTACAGAGAATCCAGTAAATTCAAACCGTGGTTACAAGTATTTAAATGTTATAAAACCATTATTCTCGTCTAGTTATGTGTCTGGTTTGGGACTGAAAACAACACATCAACCAAGAATTGTCTATTGGGATGATCCTAATGAATTAGTTGATCGTCTGCATTTACTTGTTGCTTCAGTAGTTGCTGGTAACCGGGGGCACGAAAATGAAATAACGGCTATAGTGGAAGAACTAAGAGAAGGTGGCTACATTGAATAATGAATGTTAAACAGATTGTTGTCGATGAACTACACAGGCCGGCGAGGAAGAATTATCCACGAAGAAGAGTATTATTGAAAGGTTTGCATGACATATGGCAAGCGGATACGGTTATAATGTCACATTTTCCTGATGGAAAGTTTAAATATCTACTCACTGTAATTGATTGTCTTTCGAAGAAAGCTTGGGTGGAACCTCTAAAGAACAAAAGTGGTATTGAAGTGGCCAAAGCATTACAAAACATTATAGAAAACCAGGCAAAAATTAGCCCACGAAATTTACAAACTGATTTGGGAACAGAATTTTATAATCCACATGTCAATCGACTTTTGGAAAAGTATAAAATTAATCATTACAGTACCTACAGTGTTATGAAAGCGTCAATGGTGGAGCGATTTAATCGCACTCTAAAAACTTGGATGTGGAAAATGTTTAATATCCAAGGCAATTACAAATGGGTGGAGAATTTACCCAAGCTAATAATATATAAATACAATAATGAGTCTATACACAGAAGTATTGGAATGAAACCTTCTGAAGTAACTGAAAATAATGAATCTGACATTATTAAGAAATTATCACAACAACCAAATTCTATTGTTCGGAAGACACCAAAGTTCAAAGTGGGCGACCATGTACGCATCTCAAAATATAAGACAGTATTTACCAAAGGATATTTACCTTCTTGGAGTACAGAGATATTTAAAGTGACTCAAGTAAGAAAAACTGTTCCAATCACTTACTTTTTACAAGATTCAAATGGTGAAAATGTGTTGGGCGGATTTTATGAACAAGAACTTGCCAAAGTTAAATTTCCTAATGTCTATCTTGTGGAGAAAATTTTGAAGAAGAAAAATAATAAAGTGTTGTTGAAGTGGCTTGGGTTTCCAAACAATAAAAATACTTGGGAAAATTGTAAAAATTTGCTTTAAAAATTAGTTATATTTTTGTTATACTATTTAAGGAATACTTGGGAACCAATAGTGTACACTTATTTAATACTTAGTTACATTTTTCTTATACTATTTAAGTTACATTTGTATTTTTTTTTTTTTTTTTTTTTTTTAGCTAAAGGATAAGTAAAAAAAAAAAAAAAATAAAATTGAATTTAACAAAATATATTTTATTATAAACAAATATACAATTTATTTCTACAAAACAAAATCATAGTTTTTGGTAAATATACAATATATATAAAATAATATTAAGAATTAATGAATACCTAATGAAAATAATTGTTTTATTTACAATAAATATAAATACATTTTTTTTTTTTTTAATAAACTATTTTTAAAATAAATAACTTAATTTTAGAATAAATAAATAAATAAATATATATAATACAATTTTTTATACTATTCCCCCCTGTATCCCAACGCTTTCGTCGTAAATTTGTCATCCTCTTGAATTACCCGTTTGTGGTCATTGGGTGAAAGTGCTATTTTATTTATTGTAACTGAGGATAATTGATGTTTTGTGGATCTTATTGAAGTGGTTGGAACTCTGAA
This sequence comes from Triatoma infestans, assembly GCA_011037195.1. Lineage (NCBI taxonomy): Eukaryota > Metazoa > Arthropoda > Insecta > Hemiptera > Reduviidae > Triatoma > Triatoma infestans. Next base: position 20,108 of record JAAEAF010002778.1, on the reverse strand, counting down.
TACTTGCTCTTTTTCGATACATTCTATGTAGTTTTTAAATTTAATATTTTGTCGTAATGAAGGGGTGTGAACCCCTTTAGCCTTCAGAATTTCCAACCCTTCAATATCCAAAGCATACATTTTGGGACGTAAACCCACAAAAGCATTTATAATTTTTCCGTTTGCCTCATCTTTAAACTTGCCGAGAACCTTTTTATTCCTGTTGGAATGGCAAGGATGAGATATTGGGTAGTCGGAAGTGTCCATGTCATTCAGTAAGTGTAATTTCATGTCCAGATATAAGTCTTCCGTCTTTATTTCGAAAATAAAACTGTCTGTGTCAATGTAACCGATTTTTATCATGTTTGGTTTGTAGATCTTTGCCATTGTAGAGTAAAAGTAACTGTATAATGTACATTTCGACAAGTCTAAAATAGATGCTCCCAAATATAAAGCTTTGTCAAAGGTTAGTCTTGTCTGAGTCATGTGGACAGCTGCAAGATTTTCACTGTAGATGGTTCGATCAATGAATCCAGGTTTGGCTATTAATTTTTCAATACGTTTTCCACTACTGACAAGTTTTATGTTTTTTCTTTTCCTAATATTTTCCATTGTTTTCCCATACACCGAGTTGTTATACAGTTTGTAAAGGTCTTTGTCAAAGTTGTTTTTCGCATTTTTTCTAAGTTCTGTATTAAGTTCAGTGTACGGTTTGAGCCAGTTTGATTGTCGGAATTTTAGTACTCGATAAACTTTCTTCAAAAGTAACCCATGTTGAATGGCTTGTTGCAGAGTTACATAATGAACTATGTATCTGCACCGGTCATTCAAATGGGCTACTAATTTTTTCTGTTTATCGATTATTATGTTTTCCGGAAGGAAAGGTAAGTCATTGTGTAGCTTGTGTAAGTGTGGGGGATAGTGTACGTCTACGTCTACTATATAACCATAGTCATCGTTCGCAGTTACGTATTTAATATTGAATTGTTCGGGGCTTATCCATTGGAACTCTCCATAAGGTAATAGATGAGACATGGCATAACCGTACAAATTATTGCAATCTTGGTAGGTTAGGAAAGTGCTCTCTTTATTTGGATTGTAATCTTTCATATATTTATTATTTGCGACCAAATAACGATGAGCAACTTGACATAACCCACCTCGGATGCTCTGCTCAACCATCATTATCTGATCATAATCTAGGAGAAGTTCCAATTTGATACCTGTATATCGTAACATGGCATCCCAGGATAAGCCGGGCAATGTAAAATAGTGACAAGGATCCAGTTTGTGTGTTGTCAATGTGACATTACGGAATGTTTCAAATACGTCTGCTAACAGCAATACATCAGTTTTAAGGTATAGGTCACTATATTCTCCCAAGCTTTTACACTTGAAAGTTGACCATATATTACATGCATGCTGATAGTCCTCTTCCGTAATATCACATTTTTTCAAGTGGCTATAGAAGGCAGTCCTTGGTGGTAAGTTTGTCTCTTTTAATTTGTTCCAGTCAGTAATGTATTCGTATGGGAAAACACCTTTTCTTGTCAATAGTGGAAGTTGTTCTGGTGTAAAAAATTTACTAGTGTCTGGTATGTCGGGTAGTGTTTGTACTAATTTGTCTAAACTAGATGGCATAAATCGAAATGTGTCTATAAATCGTAGTTTTATATGTGGTGTTATGGTTTTACTAAAGGATATGTACTTCTCTTCATTATTTGGTATGACGTCTATTTGTTTGTCATCGTAGTCGAGTTCGCGTACGATAAAGTGGCTTCATATCCGGTAAGGTTGTGTAGGAGAACGGGTAAAAAGTTGGGGTTTTGATACCTTATATTACAGGTAGAATGAGCTGCCCCTCTGTATCGTCCTGTTAAGTGGCAGTGGTCACGTACTTTGTCATTGGTTGTAAAAGTTTTGTCACACATATAACAAGTGTTAGCTGCGTTATGTCGTCTTTGTTCGTCTATAGTCAATTGTTTCATTGGTAATTGTCTAGAGTATATAGCACTTATTTTTTCTGCTATGTTTTTTAAATATTGAAGGAAATGAGCGGCAGCATTTTCTCCCCGATAAATATAAGGTTCAGTAGGAAGTGTAGGATCCAACTGGATTACATCTTCAGTACACTTTAAATATGTGCAGAAACTCATAGCCTCATGCTTTTGGTACTGAAGAGTGTAGGATAATTCGGGGTTTGGTTGACAGTTCTGGATTGGTGCTAAAATAGCCTCAAAATCGGCATAAACTACAAAAGGTACTCTCAGCGCTCGTTCGACATGTTCAAACTGTACAAACGGCTTTTTAAATGGAAGATCAACAGAAACAGGTTTATTTTTTTTACACAATTTCTTATGTTCTTCCATTTTTTCTACTCCATTGTACTCAACAATGTAATGCTGAAAGCACCTTTTGCAGATTAATATTTTATGTCCATGTCCAGTCATTTGTTTACGTAACAGTCGTTCAAAGTTTTTAATATAAACGTAGTGCTGTAGTCCGTCATCATTGTCAATCAATAGTAAGTCTCTATGGTCTTCCAGTTCAGTGTCTACAATCTTTAATGGGTAAACATTAGTTTTGTCGTCCAACCCGAAGACATTGATCGATATATTATTTTTTTTTTCAAATTTTTTTATGTCACATAGGGGAGTGGGGAATGTGATGTCGGAAAAGTCATAAGGATGTTGTAAATTTGTGTATTTACTTACTCTTTCGGGATGTACAGGAACCAATTTGGATAAAACGGAATATCGGAAACACTGTTTGTCATTATTTTTTACGTTAATACAGGATTTAGTATTGAATATTTTGGGTGGTAAAGGAATGTAAGTACTTCCACGTAAGGGTATGTATTTATTAATTCTCAGTCTTAAACCATCTACAGCATGCAGTGTCCAGCCACTCTTTTTCAGTTCTGTCTGTTCCAATTCGTTCTGTAGTGTTTTGTACGCATTGTCGAGTAGTTCAGAAATGTCACTCTCTTGAACTACTATTGTATTTTTTGTCTTAAATGTAACGTCCGTTTCTTCCCCCAATTGATTGTCCATGGTACAGTCCACAAGTATGTTAAATTTAATGGCTTTGTATTCTGTTAGGGCTAATTGTATTGTGTTCGTCAGTTTAGTCTTTACAGAATTTAAAAACAGAGTCAAATCCAAATTGTCATTTGATCTTACGAAATATGATTTTAATCTGCTTTCAAACGCTGTTTCATATTCAATCAGTCCGTCAGTGTTGGGAATTGTCGCCAGTAATTGGGATCTAGAAGGTTCTGTCTTCAGTTTTTTGCTTGGTCTTTCAGTCTTAGTACAAGCATGTTCATGTCTAGTTAAATTGTAAAAGTCAGAGAAAATATTGCCACAAGAAGAACAAATGCCCGTAAAGTTAGTCTGGCAATATTTCTCATGACGTCGCCTGTTGTTGGACGGGAGAACACTTTCCCACAACGAGCACAAACTTTAGATGTATCCGGAAAGGCTTTCTCATTGTCAAACGAGTCCATTCTCAAGTCTGTTTTGATGTTTGATCTAATCAAATTGTTTTAAAGTTAAATAATATCAAACACTTTTTAATAGGGGGAAATAGAAAAAAACAAAAAAAAACTTACATGTACTGAACAGTTACAGATGATCAAGATACACCTTACACTTATGTCTGCTTATGTCTTTCTTTTATAATCTGAACACATGAGGAAATACAAAAAAATGAATTAACAAAAAATAAAAAACAAAAAATCATTGAAAAAAATAATTAATAAAAACAACTTACGCTGGTTAAAAAGCGAAAAAAATCCAATCTCCAAAAACTGAGGAAAATGTGTATAATTTCTTCTTTTTTTTCTTTTTTTTTTGTTATTGTTTTAGGATCTAAACAAATGAGAAAAAGTTTTACAATATTGGTGGAATATATTAAATTATGGGAGTATCTAATGTTTTTAATTTGTTCTAAGTGCACATTCCTACTACAGTCCACACACAAGAAACCAGAATCATAAATCACCATTTTCACTTTTATACATTCATAATCATCTAATATACATGTCATTTCTTGACTCATTATTTTTTCTTTAAATTATCAATGAAAAATTAGAAAAAAAAAAAAACCTAACATAAATCTAACTAATGTAGAATCTATTGTTACCAAGCGTAATGAAATAGAAATCTTACCTGAAATAGGAGTAAGCAGGCGTGAGATCACTGGTCGCACTTCTAATTAACACAGTTTTTTCTATAGAGTGATGTCTTGTGCACTCGTCACTACACTTTATATACTATTACCGCTGTGACGTATGCAAATTAAACGTTTTTTTTTTCTAAGCTCGTTCTTTTTATTCTCTTTGTTGGAAAAATATTTTCTATTATCGACTTTTTTTTTTGTTTTCGTTTTAATTTTACAATTATATTATATTTATTTAAATATTATTTGAGCATTTACTTAAATTTTCATGTTAGAGCCAATCTTTTACACACAATTTTACGCGCTTAATAATGCATTTTGTATAATTATTCATTAGTTCCTTTTTTTTGTGTTCTGTTTTCATACATTAGTCATGCACCTAATAATACGATTTGTGTACAAGTACTCATTATAGAAGCGCTCAGTTACAGATATTTATTTATCTTTTTAATCTTCTAATAGATCTTTTATTTTTCTCTCTCTTACACACATCAAAATTTGAGCAGATTCTATATGTACTTAAAAGTATAATTTTTTGGGTACAAGAAGCGCATTGCAACTTGAAATGTGCAAATAATAGAACAAATGGGAATCAGCCATCCATTTAATCAAGACTTTACTAGTGGAAAACGCTGAGAAATATTTAATATTCAAAATCAATTAATTGTAAAAACTGCATTCATTATCTACAGATACTCCCTTTTAATGGGTAAAAACATTATATTGATGAACTGATTCAAAATGAAAAGTTGGATCAGAGTATTTCACACTTGTGCTACTAAATTATACCCTTTTTTCAAAAAATAACCCACCAGTGAATTTTTAATATTTAACATGGAATTATTCAATCATCTTTTAATATATAAGTGATAGCGAGTCTCTTTTTTTTTCTTTTTTTTTTACACTTATTTTAATTGTAAACACATATTGACTGTTTTCAACAATGACTGATTAGTCCACATTTTATCCAATTAGCATTATTTAAATAATGAATATATATATTTTTTATACATGTATAATTTTTAATTTTTATTTTAAATAAAAAGAAATATTCTTTTCTATTATGTTATTTATATAAACTTGATATGACAGAATAATGTAGCATGGGAAATTAACGATCAGCATAACTGTAAAAGAGAGAACATGATATTTCTATAAATTCATGCAAGCCTTTATTTTAATGATTCATTTTAAAAACTGCAAGGCTTTGTGAGAAAGAAAAAATGTACATATGCTATTCCCACGATGTTACATGATTCCTATGGAATATTACTAACATTGATTTTGCTATATAACTATTTATTAAATAGAAACAAAAGTACGAATGGAAAAATACAGATGCAAAGGTCGATGAATCCTGGACATAGTATATCTTTAAGTCTCACAATTGTAAGATTAGAATTTGAAACGAATGATGTGATCCCAGCTAAGACGAGTGTATATTGCCTAATTATAAGTGAACAGATTTTCCAATACAATCCATTTACAAGTACTGTGAATAAAATAGCATAATAGTCTTTTTTTCCCCCACAGAGAAATAATAATTTTTTGTGTTAATTTTTCATAAGAATTTAAAATGTGCTAAAAAATCTTAGGCCATTCAATATGGTTTAATATGATGTATGTTACATTGTATTTTTTTTTTTTTTCAAATTTGTTTATTGTAAAGATAAGTTATTGAATGTGCATTTAACATAATAATTGTAAAAATAAAATTAATATATTAATTATTTTTAATCAAGATTGGTTTTTTTTTCTCTCTATTTCCTATACATCAGGGTGTATATTATGTTGCGTCAGAAAAAACAGATCTAAGATTTTATTAAGAGAGTGACTCATAAAATCGATAATAATTATATACTGGATTCGATAGGTGTTATCAATATACATATCGATAAATAAAAATTATCTTAAAAAAGGAAAATGGAGATTTACATTGTAATTGATAAAAATAGATAAGAAGGAACCATAGATTAGGTTTTAGTTTATTGTTTACCAAAAAAAAAAAAACTTACATAAGTATTTGTCAAAAAAAAAAATAATAATAACATAAAAAAAAAAATACTTCTAATTAGAAATTATATCGCAAACATTGTGCACACATAGAGGTTAATAAACTTTTGTACCAATGGAAAAATACAGGTTAATGAACCCTGGCCTGGGTACGTGGGGCAGAGCCTCTCTTTAAGTCTCTATGTATATATTTTATATATCTATAGAGAGAGAGAGAGTGAGAGAGAGAGAGAGAGAAAGGATATGAGAGAGATGAGGGAGAAGTATGTGGGTGAGGTATAAGGATCTAAAGAAAACTACTATTGCCAAGTTACCACTATAGCTGAGTGGTGTAAGTGATGGACTTGGATGACGAAGGTTGTGAGATCGCTTTTGCTGACCTCAGCAAAAAAAAAAATTAATTTTTATTATTTCTTCGCCTACAGGAAAAGGGGAGGGGGAGGGGTGGGGGAAAAGTTGGGAATAGGTTGGGGGAGGGGAGGGGGGTCATTTGGTGGGAGAGGGGTAACTGGGTGGTGAGGGGTGTGGGCATCAGACAGGAAGGTTGGAAGTATAAGGCGATGGTGGTAGTGAGGGATCAAAATTCCTTGTCCTGAGTCGCCTATTTATAGACTACTGCTTTATCCAACCATTCTAACACTTCTCCTGGTTTGGACCAAATTCACTACTCGATGCTATTCAACCTACCACCGATAATTAAGCACAAACTACTTAAGTTATTTAATGGGATGTGGTTGGATGGGAACTTTCCACCACAGTGGAAAGATTATCTGATTATTCCTATTCTAAAACCAAATAAAAATCAAGATGAAAGCGAATCTTATCGTCCCATTTCGCTGGCTTCGTGTGTTATGAAGACGTTAGAGAAAATGATTAAGTTTAGATTGCAATGGTGGCTAGAATTCAATAACAAATTACCAAAATCGCAATATGGGTTTCGTAAAGGCAAATCAGTTCACCTAAGCCACATTCAGTTAATAATGGACATTCAATTAGCTTTTACCTCGAATAAAACATTATTAGCTCTGTTCTTAGATTTCACCGCGGCCTATGACTGCGTTCAAATGCCCATTTTAATTGAAAAATTTGGAAAAATTGGGCTTCCTAGTAAATTTATAAAAAACATTATTATGCTACTACAGGAAAGAAGACTATACTTGAAAATAAATAATGAAATCAAGGGTCCCAATTATACACAGATTGGTTTACCGCAGGGTAGTATTTTAAGCCCGATTTTGTATGCAATATATGTGGCCGAACTCGAAGAATTACTTCCCTCAGAGATAAAAGTACTTCAGTACGCAGATGATGTTTGTTTATATGTATCGAAAAATACAGTTGAAGAGTGTAAAGAATCCTTAAATTCAACAGTTATTAGATTGGAAGAATGGTGCATGAAGCAAGGATTGTCGATTTCGGAAAAGAAGTCTTCGGTATGTCCTTTCACTAGGAGGAGAAGGCTGAATCTGCCAAGCGAACTTAAACTAGCTCTTAAATATTTCCCTTGTCAGTTGTCAGCAAAATTCTTAGGACTTACAATTGATAAGACTCTGAACTGGAAGAGACACATCCAAAACATTCTAGAGAAAAACGAAAAATATTTTAACATCTTGAGGTGCATCGCACATAAAAAATGGGGTTCCGATCCGGAGGTAGCCTTAATGTTTTATCGAAGCACGATTCGCGCAGTAGATTAGATTAGATTCTAACGGGGGAATTGGCTCTTCAGCCTACGCCACCTACCCCAAGGATCTATTGTGGCACCCCCCCCCTAGTTGGAGACCCTCCCCCGATCCTGTCCTTAGCCGGACTGCGGAATTGAGGGGGGGCTCCCAGGTGGTCAATCAGAGCACCCTCTCGAGTCCTGCTTGCCTTAAAAGACTTAATAGGTCCGAGAGAGGGCCCTGGCTGAGGCTTGTTGGCACCAGCTTCTCTTTACCAAAGAGGCGGTACCTTAGCCAGACCAGCCCCTCGCACTGACATACTACATGCAGTGCCGTCTCCTCTTCCTCCTGACAAAACCTACATAAGCTATCCGTTGCCAGGCCCTTGCATTGCATGTGCTTATTTAATCTACAATGGTCAGTGAGAACGCCAACTGCTATCCTTATGGCCACCCGGCCTAATTGGAGTAGTTCCGCAGTTAGCTTGGGCGAGTGGCTATGGATAAACGTTTTCGCCTGCCTCTGGCCTGGAGTTTTGACCCACCATTCCCTTGATCGGTCCTGCATCCATAACTTAATGGATGCACTCCTGAGGCATCTTGAGACACCACAGAACGGCTCCGGCCCGATAAGTGCTCTCATTGAACCCTCCCGGGCCAGGCGGTCCGCCGCCTCATTGCCTCTGTGACCCGAGTGCCCAGGTACCCAAACCAGGAAGACCTTATTATGGCTACTAATTTTCCTGAGTGCACCTAGGCAGTCCCACACCAGCCTTGAGCTGATCTCCCACGAGTCAATTGCCCGCAAGGCAGCCTGGCTATCCGAATAAATGACGACTCTGGAGTTATACACTCCCCGTCTTCTTATTTCGGCGGCGCAGATAGTAATCGCGACTAGCTCCGCCTGAAAGACCGTGGCTAGTCTTCCCAGGCTCATCGCGATATTACATCTCGGATGAGCCCCGTACACGCCGGCTCCCACTCCATCTTCCATCTTGGACCCGTCCGTGTACCACATCGATTCGCCTGTAATCGGCGACCCGTTCTTCCATGCCCCTCTGTCTAATATCAGAACTTTGAAGGGTTTTTGAAAGTCGTTTCTAGGAGTCATTATATCCGTAGGAAGACCCAAAATCGGGTCCGCCTTCAACTCCTCCCATAGGTCTTGGTAATTCCCAGTATGCCTGGGATAAATGGGAGCTTGTCCCTGTTGTAGTTGTGCCAAGACTGCTCTTGCAACGCCTTGGACGTAAATGTGGAGTGGTGGAAGGTTTTAAAAGACCTCCAAGGCCGCAGTGGGGGAGTCATCATAGCACCCGTCGTACTCAGGCAAGCCAGCCTTTGAATACTTCCGAGCACTCCCGACCCCCCATCTGCAAGGTCTTTGTCCCAAATATTTGGCCTCCATGGCAAAGTGGATCGCGACCCTCCGAGCATTGGCTGTTGTAAGCCTTGTAAATTCCTCTTCCTTGTAAAAGGAACCACTTGAGTTTTGTGGGGATTGATGGAGAGACTCTCCGCTCTACACCATTTGTTCACAATATTGAGCGCCCCCTGAGTGCGCTCCGAGACGGTTACCGCGAACCGCCCCCTCACCACGATCGCCAGATCGTCCGCGAACCCTAGGCAATGAAAGCCTTCCGCGGTTAATTTGGTCAGGATGTCATCGGCTAATAACGTCCACAGCAATGGCGACAAAACGCCTCCCTGCGGACAGCCTCTACTTACCCTGGCCACAAGAGATGAATTGTCGATGGTGGCTATATTAGTCCTTCCCAAAAGACTAGTCCTTATCCACTGACTAATTGTAGGGGGCGTGCCCCTTCTTGTCAGTGCACCAACAAGAGACTCTGAGGACACATTATTAAAGGCGCCCTCTATATCCAAAAAGGTGACTACCGCAATTTCCTTGTCGTCAAGCGACTTCTGGAGTAGCCTATTTAGGTCGACCAGAGCCAAATCTACGGACTTCCCTGCCTGATAGGCATATTGGCGATTATTGAGAGGATTAATCCTCAAAATCTCGTCCCTTATAAACCTGTCAATCATCCTCTCCATCACCTTCAACAGAAAGGAGGACAGGCTTATTGGCCTAAACGACTTTGGCGTTTGATCTACCGTCCTCCCTACTTTCGGGAGGAACACGACCTTCACCTGTTGTAACCGCCCTAAAGACGGTTACATTAAATTTAAAAAAAAAAAAAAAAAAAAATATTTTATGTTAAATTCATTATTATAGTACGGCTGTGCTATATCTCCGGAGTAGCTTCTGTGTAAATTACCGGAAGGTGAACGCGGTCACAAAGCGTGATGCATATCCGATACCTTATATCAGCCAGATATTAGACAGGTTACGTGATGCTCAGTACCTTTCATCACTGGACCTAAAATCGGCCTATTGGCAAGTAAAGGTTGCTGCAAAAGATCGAGAGAAGACAGCATTCACGGTACCAGGACGCGGACTCTTTCAGTTTGTAAGGATGCCGTTCGGTCTACATAACAGTCCCATGACATGGCAGCGTCTTATCGATCAAGTTTTAGGACCTGACTTAGAGCCAAAAGTTTTTGTCTATCTTGATGACATAGTGGTGGTAACTAGGACCTTTGAAGAACATCTGGCAACCCTACAACAGGTTTTGGAAAGATTACAACGAGCAGGACTCCTGTTAATTGGGATAAGGCACAAGTATGCAGGCCTGAGCTAAAGTACCTAGGATATGTAGTAGATAAAGAAGGACTGCATGTGGATCGAGAAAAAGTAGCAGCAATTTTGGATTTTCCTCAACCACAAAAGTCAAGCAAGTGCGACGCTTCTTAGTGCTCGCATCATGGTATAGGAGATTTGTGCCCCATTTCTCAACGATTAGTGCCCCGCTGATAGAACTGCTTAAGAAAAATAAAAAATAGAGTTGGGGAGAAAGACAGGATCAGGCCGTTAAAGAATTGAAGGAAGTCTTGGTCTCCGCACCAATACTGACTTGCCCAGACTTCAGTCGCCCTTTTATTCTACAGACAGACGCATCTACTTCAGGGCTTGGTGCTATTCTGTCGCAAAAGTTTGAAGAGGGAGAAAAACCAATAGCTTTTGCGAGCAGAGGGCTAACTCGCAATGAAAAGAATTTTTCAGCAACCGAGTTGGAGTGCTTGGCAGTACTATGGGCAGTGAATAAATTTCGACCTTACCTGGAAGGTGTAAACTTCACCACTTCACCATAATCACAGACCATCATTCTCTCCTGTGGTTGAAGAATCTCAATGACCCGCAGGGAAGATTGGCCAGGTGGGCGATCAAATTACAGCAATACCAGTTCACCATGGAACATCGTCCGGGGAAACAAAATACAGCGGCCGACGCATTATCCAGAGCAGCAGAAGAATGCGTTGAAGCCATAAATCTTTCATTTGAAGATGTGGATCTCGAAGATGTTACGAGAAGTGAAGGGGAAACCTGGAAGATATCCGAGCTGGAGAGTTGTGGAGAATAAGAAACTCTACAAGAGGGTAAAGGACGGCCCACATGAGTTACTTGGAGAACCATCGGGATGGAAGCTGGTGGTACCCAAAGATCAAAGAATGGATATCCTATCAGAGATGCATGACAGCTTCCTTTCTGGACACTTGGGAAGTTTTAAAACTCTGCAGAGGGTGAAAGAAAAATATTACTGGCCAGCTATGGCTGCGGATGTGGCCCGTTATGTTGCCAGATGTACTATCTGCCAGGAGTGTAAGCCGACTCAGCGCCCTCCGGCTGGTCTGATGGGAGAACAGAAGCTTGTGTCACAGCCTTGGCAAATAGTCTCCGTGGACATCACCCCTCTCCTCTCAGCAAAACCGATTTCTTCTGGTGGCGGTGGACTATTTCTCGAAATATAGCATTATGGTACCGATGCGAAAGCTACGGCGAAGAAGGTAACGGCTATTATAGAGGATCAGGTAATCTTGAAGTTCGGAGCTCCACAGAGGATCATCTGTGACAATGGGAGTCACTTCCAGAGCCGAGAATTCAGGCACATGTTGGAAGAATATGGATGTACTGCTTGGTATACGGCTGTGTACCATCCCCAAGCCAACCCGACGGAGCGGGTAAATAGAGTCCTAAAAACCATGATGGCTTCTTACGTGAAGGGAAATCATAGGCATTGGGACAAAAATCTGGCGAAATTGTCGTTCGCGCTCCAGACCGCAGTTCATGAAGCGACCGGGATGACCCCAGCGTTCATCAATTTTGGAAGAGAACTGAAAAGATCAGGAAAGGATTATGATCCTATGCCTAACTCCTTATGCGTCCCTGAGGTAGACAGGCAAGCCCATCGGGAGAAGATATCTAGACTTCCACTGCTATACCAAGAGATCCAGGATAGACTCAGCCGAGCCTATGAAAGGGGTCGAAGGAACTACGATTTGAGAAGGAGATCCATGGAGTATAAAGCTGGAGATATCGTTTGGAAACGAAATATAGTCCTATCGGATGCGAGCCGCCATTTTAGTGCCAAGCTCGCTCCCAAGTACACGCAAGCTAGAATCACTCGAATGCTCTCCGATATCATAGCTGAGGTAGAGGACTTGGAAGGTAGGAATTTAGGTATCTGGCATGTCAAAGATTTAAAGCCACACCCAGCATAGTATTCACTCGGGAAAGATGGGAAACTACAGTGAGACTTCTCCTCCCGATCCATAATTCTTCCATTCCTTCCTACCCCGGATCCCTGTCCTAAGCATCTCCTGGATCCTACTCCTTCTCCCCCCCCCCCGAGGAAAGAGGGGGATGTAACCGCCATAAAGACGGTTACATTAAATTTAAAATTAAATTGGAAAAAAATATATATATATATATATTTTATGTTAAATTCATTATTATAGTACGGCTGTGCTGTATGTCGGGCCAGATTAGAAGAATTACAGTAGACTCTGGACTAATGTATAAACATTACTGTGGTTCAACTACGTGCGTGCGTCCGTATGCGCGAGAGAACAGTTAGTTCGTAGCCGCCGCTTGGCTTAAGCACATCGTACAGTGAGTGCTGGTTTTTGAATTTCCTTTTTTTTTTACGGCATTGCCGGATTTTTTAAGAGCACCTTCGGCTCTCCTCGTGTTGTCCGACAGACGGGTCAACTAGAGGAACAAGGCGTCCCGGATACCGCAGGAAGAAGACGGATTTGGACACGCCGAGGAAAGGAAAAAAAAAGGAATAACCCATCTGCACACCGCAAGTATTTTTATGAAACCTTACATTTAATTAATCAAATACGAACAATAGTGGTAATAAGCCGGCGGCTACTCAGTGTGAAAAATAAGTAGAAAAGTTATTTCCCACAACATAAGTGAACAGTTTCGTTCATATATTTTTCTTTTTTTTAAGACTGGAAGACTTTTATTTGATTGTAGAACAGTTTTTTTTGTATATTTATTTAATGTAAATTTAATTTTTTTTTTAATTTAAGAAACATAATTTTTTTTTGTTTAATGCATATATTTTTCTTGTACTTAGTTCGTCTAGTTTAAAAGTGGATGTATTCTGTTTTGATTTCTATCTATTTCCAGGGCCCGGAAATACGTTAATTTTTTTGTTATAAATTGTAGACTGGAGTTTCATGAATATACAAAGTGTTCTTTGAAATAAATGCGTATATGTATGTAGCTACATTTTACCCAGATATGTTTATTCTGACCAGAGATAGCAGCACAGCGGTGTACTGATTACCTACTCAGCTCTACGGTTCGCTGTTACCGTGAGTAATTTTCTGATTTCTTTTCTTTTTTTTTGTTTCCTTTCCCAATTTTAATTTATGCATAATTGACTTTTAAACAGCGTGGCGCCCAATTTTCCTTTTCTCTTTACCTATATTTATTTGTTCTCTTTTTTTTATATACAGGTATTTCTGCCCTATTAGTCCTTTCCTGCACAGTGTTATTTATTCATTTGGAAAATCCTATGAACCCAGCCCGTCTCCACTGTAGTCTAGCCGGAGCACTTGACTATGTATACACTAAGGGAGAAAATCTAGTGTAACATAATTGGCCCAACCAACGTGGGGCTCGATTATAAGGGTAAGTGGCAAATTTTTATAAGAGAAATAATTTCTGGGCATTAATTGATTAAATTATTCGTTTTGTATGTTTTTCTAAAATTGATTATTTATTACTCTTTGAATATTTTATGAACGTACTTGGGTCAGTCCTAGTAATATCAGTTGGTATTTATTACTGTTGGGATTAATATAAATTAAGTACAGGGTTAAAAAAGTAAATAGTAAATGAAAGTAAATTGGATTGGAAAAAAAACAAAAGATTATTTTTGACAGAATCAAATACTTATTGTTGTTTTGACTTTACGGGGAAAGTAATTGTTATATAGGTTATTTATTTTTCACAATTTTTTACTTCTGAATATTTTGTATATTTGTATATATTTAATCAATTTAATTTAAGGTAGACATCATTATTTTTAAGTAATTTTTTTTGTTTTTTTGTTGTCCTAAAAGTAAATTTTTCCCCTAACTACATTTTTTTTGGGAGTTACATCGATTCTAATTTCTGGAGAATTTTTATTTATTTGGTAATAATTTTTTTTTGTATGAAAATATAGAAAATAGAAATTAAATAAAAATGGATGTTTTTCGACTTCTCAAAGACGAATTGTCTTATGAACTATTTATTAGGGGCATGCCAGGTGAGGGTTCTGTTCCTGAATTGCGGAAAAGATTAAGTAAGGCTTTAAATTCCAAGACTCTGCCCAGTTATGATATTTATAGCAAATTATCTGCGGACGATGAGTTGAGTCTTTGCCAGAAGAAGTTATTGATTATTAAGAGCAATTTGGAAGTGATCGATGACATTGATCGGAATGAACTGAAGAGATTAGGCACTCGTCTTCAACATGTGAAAGACAGATTAGGCCGGATAGTGACCACTGGGGAATTGAAAAAGGATTGGGACCTTGCCATTGAAGAAGCTCTGTGTCAGTCAGCACTGCTGGGAGAATTGGGGAAAGGCTTAGAGAGACCACAGCACTCCCAGTTGGAGAGGCCTTCGGCACCTCCTTACCAACCAGTTCAATCGGAGGACTTTGAATTGCCAGCAGATGTTCAGACAGTCAACCGTGCTTCTGAGGAATCCGAATCAAACCTTAATGAACCGAGACCTTCGCGGGATCTTAGATTATACAAGTGGGGATTATCTTATTCAGGTGATAACCCAGAACAATCCCTATGTGCTTTCTTGGCGGAAGTTGAGAACTGTAGACTATCAGTTTATAAGGTCTGTAATTAATTTGGTCACTTTTTCACCACCATATTTTATTAATTCCGAATTATTTATTTTTTATTTATTTATTTGTACAACTGTTTTAACCTTAGCGGTATACAGAAGGAGATGAACCTCAAAAATACAAAAGAAAAGAGACAGAGAGCAAAAAAAAACTTGCATAAAGTATAACAAAAAAACAAATAAAAATACTTCTAGTAAATAAATATAACTAATGCTTGCTAAAAAAATATAACAAATACTGAAAAATATAACAAATACTGAAAATGAAAAATAAAAAAATTATAAATGAGAAGGTAGGTAAACTTAAGTAACTATATACTCAACAACAAAAGGTAGAAAATAAATAATAATGAGAGTAAAAGAAGTTAAAAATAATTTGAATTAAAGAACAAAGAAAGTGGATTCACATGGGCAAAAATAAACAAAATAAATAATAGTAATAAATGAGCAAAAAATACTTCAATGACATAATGAGAAACAGAAAAATGGATTCCTCCTGGTAAAAAAAATAAAAAATAAATAAGAAATAATAATCCTCCTGATAAATAATAATAATAAATAAGATAAATAAATACAACATACTAACTAATAAAACAAAAATAATAATAATAAATAAATACAAAGACAATATGGAAAATAAAAAAAATAAAGAAAAATATAAAAACAAAAATAGAATAAATATAACTTCAAATACAGCTACAAATTAATAAAAAATGCTTCTTAATTTGAACATATTTAAACAAAAAGCAAAGATATCATTTAACTTACTGAGATGATCTGGCTCCGTAAAAGAAAGAAAATTTATGAAAATTTCTCTTAACTTTCTATTTCACTACAATATTTTTGAGTAAGTGGATCTCTATATGCCGAAAGAGTAGGACACCTTGTGATGGCATCTACATCATCGGGTTCGTTTAATGAGCATAGTTTACAGAATCTATCAATATTAAATTCAAATTTCTGCTGATTGTAATATACTTTACAAATCTTTTTATAATGTAAACGAAGTTGAGCTATTAATCTTAATTTGTTAATGTGAATATTGTAAGTAAAATAAAGTTCTCCCAAGTTTAGATTACTTAAATGCCTATAGCGAGTTAAAGCGACTGTTTAGTACTAACTCGATGTCTTTGGACAGCAAGTTGTTTTTAAATCATTCCACTAAAGAAGAGAAACTCTTACGAGCCACGTTAGCGTTCTGTAATAACCATAATTCCTCGGCACCGATAAAGGTCAAGTAGTTTCGGAGTAGTATGCCATCACCCAGTTATATGGCATATTATATCTTCCACACAATTCTTTCAACCTTACAAAGCACTATTAATTCCGAATTAATTCCTCCGGGACCTGGGGCTTTACCATTTTTTAGTGCTCGAATTTCCTTCTCTACTTGTTGCATTGTAACATTAAATCCCGCTCCTTGGTACTCAAGATCATCTTCATCTTTGTAATCATCCCTATCTTCCTTTAATAGCCCACTATAATAGCTCGTCCATTCATCTATTGATATTGTAACGTTTTTCCCTCTAAACAAGCTACTGCAACTAGTTTCATGTGGGTTCGTATATATAAAATACGCTAAACTTCAATAAAGAAAACACCAATTTATTGTTATACACAATAAATTACAAAAGACAACACTTAATAATAATTACTTCACAGTTTAAACCACAAAAGTCCACGTTGTTCACTTTTTCTACGTACACTTCGTTGTAGCTGAAAACTCTCTCAACTGCTCCGCGGTCCCACTATTTGTATGTACGGCATGAGACTCCTTCTCTAGAACTCTTCGCTTCTTCTACAAGAACTAGAGCGCGTCGCCAGCGTTCGTCCTAGCCACCATAGATAACCTTGAGGTTCCTACTTCCTCTCCGAGATGGCAACCCCGGCTGCGTTTACACACATGCCCCCGAACAGAAACACTCGAATGATGAAGTCCTCCTTGGGCTCCTACAACGTGAGGAAAATGATCTCGCCGTGATTCTACGCCTTCTTGAATCTCTGTCCCTGATACCAAGTCTTGACAAAACATACTGAGATCGGGAACCAACTTGTGCACCTCCAGATTTGGCAGCTTTTCATTTGCGAGCAGTGCCTCGGCGATGGCTGTATAAAAGCTTCTTGCTACGCCAGAGCCTGCTCTAAGGTTCTTCTTTGAGGGTTACTTTCACTCTATTAACTGTTACCGGAGATTGAGCACCAGAACGTCTGTGATGTGAATTATACACATTGTGTAATTCTCTTAATGTCTGTGTGTCCAATCTCTTTCCACCTTCGATAGAGTAAGATCTCTCTTTTGTTGATTTCTATTCGTCCCATATCTCTTCTGAATTTGATTTCTTTTACTGGAAATCCTTCAAGCTCGCTGACTACTAAACCTGGTTCTAACCCGACATTTTCCATGAATACTGTTCCAACTAAGTCTAATGCCATTCTCCGTCGGCCAAGTAAGACATCAACGCTAACCCAACCACTGTAATCTGACAGGATTATCAGCACATTTGGTTGCGGAAAGGGAGGTGCCTGGTTTGGTATAGTTGCATCTAATTCCATTTCCATTGGGCCTCTAGCGCCACTTTCTCGTCCAGTCTCCATTGCTCCGCCTTTCTCTTCTTGTTCTGGTTCAGAACGATGTGCATTTTCAGATCTTAATGAAAGTCCCAGACGTGTAGGTAAAGTACCAAGCTGAGTGGTTGTAGAACTGAGTCCTTGATGCTCGCTGATGTTCTCTGGCTGTCTAGGTACACCAAACAACTGATCTCTAGTCGCATTCGGCTGATCAGCTAAAGGTAATGCTCGTGCCATTGGCATCTCTAACGGATCTGACGGACTGTAACCGAGCCATAATCTTGAATCTGATCTCCGGAGAAATGGATGCCGCCTACCCTTTCCTGCTGTTCCTAGTGGTTCTTCTTCTTTCATAGACTCTGTCTCCATAGCGACTGGTGTTGGTGGCGTATCGACTTTGGCATTATCGTTCTCCTTTTCATCTGGCTGCGTCCATGTTTGAGGTAGTAGAGGTCCCTCAAGTGCAAGGTTCTGATCAGTCCAGCCCTCAACAGGTAGATCAGAGCATCAATCACGTATGCCGTATGCCTGAGAGAAGATACATCCAGTACTGGTAATAAATCAGCACGTTCAGAATTGTCAATGACAAACAGTACATCAGTAACTCCCTTCGGGCAGACTGCCCTTCATTACCACCGTCACGATCCCTAGATGGTCTGGAATAGTCAGAATTAGTGGTAAAACCAACAATCCTAGTTGAAGGAGCCGAAGAAATACCTCCAGGGTGATGCGAAGACTGTGTAGTAGATCTTGTTGTACTTCCAGAAGTAGTACCACCATTCGAAAGACCACAAATTCCGCTATTACTACCGCTAACCCCGTTACCACTGTTCGAGCTTGGGGATTCTGAACCATGGTAGAGAGGATGATGAAGATTTGCAGAATCTGACGCTGCCGTAAGAAAACTCCAAAGCGTAATTGAGATTCGGTTGAAACTGTCAATAGCCAATCCCACGGTGGTTTTAACGGTCTTTCTACATAGGTCTATATAATTGGCACGGGTTGTTGCTGTGGTGCACTAACATTATATAAACTGCCTAAAAGATCTGCAATTTGTCGAAGTACAATAGCAAAACTTCTAGCCAAACAAGCAGCTGTTGTAGGCATGCTGACCCCATCCTGGCTACTATTGCATGCCGAAGATGTTAGTTGAACGCCTCAATGAGGACGGATCAATGAATACCAATGAATTGCCAGAGGCTACTCGGAAACCACCTGATAATTTTGAACCGGTGTCTGCACTTCTAATAGCCCATTGCATTGACTGAAGAGCAAGATTACTCCTTTGGCCCTGACCACTTTGTCCCGAACGTCTTTCTAACTGTTCATCTCCAAGCACCATTTCTTCGTGATCCAATCCTTCGCTTTCTCCATCATTCTCTTCATGCTGACTTGCCACTTTCATTGAATCACCACTTTCATCTTCTCCGAGCATAGGAGTATGCAGGGTATTAGATGAACCATGCTGTACAGTTTCTTGGTTAGTCTGATCGCTGTCGCTTTCAGTTTCCACCAACAAATTTTCACTTTCACTTTCCGCACCTTCACGTTCGACTTCTCTCTCGGGTCCTTCTCTTTCATCCTCAGTCTCACTGCCTTTCCCATCATTCACTGGTGCTTCTAAACTTTCTAGCATTTCTTCTTGGATCTTATCTTCTCCCTTTTTATTTCTCCTCTCATTTCATCCCAGCCCCTTTTCAATTCCTCCCGGCTCTTCTTCATTTCGTTTCTTATTTCATCCTGGCCCCTCTCTATTTTGTCTTTCATTTCATCCTAGCCTCTTTTCATTTGCTTCAACAATGTCATCATTTCCTCCATTTTCCGCGTTTGATTTCTGGTACTTATGGGCATACAACAAAACTGATACTAAACTGTTACTTGGTTAGAGATTTTATCCGACTTCTGACACCAAATGTAACGGTTTTCCCTCTAAACTAGCTACTGCAACTAGTTTTAAGTGGGTTCGTATATATAAAATACTCTAAACTTCAATAAAGAAAACACCAATTTATTGTTATACACAATAAATTACAAAAGACAACACTTAATAATAATTACTTCACAGTTTAAACCACAATAGTTTGTGTACCAAATTTAATGAAATTATCAAAAACTGAAAAGACTGTTCAGTAAAAGCGCACTTTCGGTTTAATAATTTTCATGAAACTCTGTATTTTGGCCATCTATTTATTTCTAATTAATTTTGTTTGGAGGATACAATTGTATAATCAACTTGATAGCCTTTACAGTAAAACACGAACCCACCCCTCCCCAAAAGTGCCCTTAAATGAATTTTTCCAGAAAAATGTTTCAAATAAAAGTTGTAGCTCTTTGTATAAAACTTGATATGCCAAGTTTGAAGAAAATCGTCGGAGCCAGTTTTGAGAAAATCGCTAAAACGTAAAAAAAAAAAGTTAGTAAAGTGGTACTTCCGGT